>JAHWGI010000020.1:0-174509 GCA_029379305.1 Frankliniella fusca
CCCACTGATATATTATGTACTTTTTTGTGCATACCTATTTATGTCTGTCAGCATTCGTAGAATATGCATTTTTATTGTTCATAAATTGTTTATTTGTATACATCTTAGTACAAATTTCTACATTTTATGGACAATAATGATGCATAAGCTACGCATGCTGAATTTGCATACCTTTGCACCAAACAGTACACAATATTTCAGTGTGTTCGTGACTGCGTGACACAGCGCCGCCACTCGTTGCATAGATTTAGCAGCGCTTGCCAAGTCAGTTTTTTTTTTTAAATTACAAAAAATATGATACACGCGCAATCAATATACGTTTTACCACTGCGTTTCAAAGCAGAAGGTTGGGCTGCCGTAACGGTGACACACCGCAACCTTAAATATTTTTCTGCCTCAAAAACTGTGCGTTTCAAACTAATTTATGGTACTTTTTCTTGTTTACCACAGCTTTGTATGTCGTTCAAATGGTGCACACTTACTGGAAATGACTCTTTTGTTATTGTTTATACTCATGATAAATGAACAAATTTACAAACGATTTTGTTAATATGTTCGTTTATCATCAGTATTAACGTGAACAAAAGAGTATATTTCCAGTAAATGTGTACCATTTGAACGACACTCAAAGCTTTGGTAAACTTAGAAAAACACTATAAATTAGTTTGAAACGCACAGTATTTGAGGCGGGAAAATATTTGAGGTAGCATTGTATTACCGTGACTGCAGCTCACCCTTCTGCTTTGAAACGGAGTGGTTTATTTTTATTGGTTGCGCGTATATCATAATTCTTGTGATTAAAAAAAAATTACAGGATACCCAACATTACGATTTTGGATATTTGGCTCTTCAATGTGGCTGTAGCGCTGAAATGGTAAGAGATGCGAAACGGACGAAATTTTGGTCTTTACGATAGCAAAATTACGCAAAACACATGAAACGATACATGATGTTTTTTAAATATTTGGGTCGTCGAAACTCTGCGCCAAAACGGTAAGAGATAAAGCAAAACGGACGAAATTTCGGCTCAAAGGGCCGCAAAATTACGCAAAATCCATGCTACGACACCCAACTTGATGCTTTATGATATTTGGGTCTTTGATGTGGCTGTAGCGCCGAAACGGTTAGAGATATAGCGAACTGACAAAATTTTGGTTCCGAGGAAACTAAAATTACCACTTTGTAGACTATACAGTTTTAGTCCGCCATTCTGCTTTGAAAAAGCTAAAGAGCGGGCTTATGCAATAGATATGGTGTCTGTTCCACTCGAAGAAGTTGAGCTTGAGAGTTGATATTTTCAGGGGATCTAAGGGTTCACTCCTGGACTACGAAACCCCTGGTGCAAATCCTGCTAACCCTCATTAAAGCACTGAAAAGAATGATGAAAGATTTCACGGAAAAAAGAAATTAAATTTGTCACGAAAAAATTTATCGTCTCCTATGGGGTATTTCGACGAATTAGCACTCTTTGGACCAAAATTTCGTCCGTTTCGCTCTATCTCCTACCGCTTCGGCGCTACAGCCACATCGGAGTCCCAAATATCCGAAATCATCATGTTGGGTATCCTGTAATTTTTTTAGTCACAGAAATAATGATATAGGCGCAACCAATAAACATATAACCACTACGTTTCAAAGCAGAAGCAGAGTGGGCTGCAGTCACGGTGATACACCTTTACCGCAAATATTTTCCCGCCTCAAATACTGTGCGTTTCAATTTCATTTATAGTACCTTTTCTCCGCTTACCAAAGCTTTGCATGTCGTTCAAATTGTGCACACTTACTGGAAATGTACTCTTTTGTTCATGTATATACTCATGATAAACGAACATATGAACAAAATCGTTTGTAATATAAAGTAACACGGTGTTCTGTCAAGTCAAATACACACCAGTGTTGCGGGTTTGCCTACCCGATCTGCACGTAAGGCGCCGTAACTCCTACGACAGGGAAACCTACAACACTGGTATGTATAAAATAAACAGGCATAATCTGTGAAAATAAATAAAAGGATGATCAGACAGAAGGCCAAAATGTACCCTTTTACCGCGAGAGGCGACAATAGGTCAGCAGGCCGACGGCCCGTTATTCAAAGCTGTAATATACAACTTAAAAAGAAAAAAGTTTTAGCGGGCCGAAGGCTCGAATTGATTGGTATACGACTGCGACAATAAGTAAGCGGGCGGAAAGCCCGCCTTTTAAAGTGATATTCTTATATTATTGAAGTCACTGTTAAGTTTGATACCTTTCACACTGTACACTTTATCCTTTCTGAGTTGTCCTCTTACAGCTAGACCATCTTTAAGGTCTTGAAGCTCAGTCACACATCTGTTGTAGGATTCACGTGTTCTTAGTTCTCCTATCACCCATGGTTTCTTGATATAAATTTTATTGGTCACTTCGCAGTAGCGGCAAGGGTATTCAATGTTTGGGTGAAAGCTCTCGAGAAAGCCACCAATCATGTGCTGGCCTAAATTATCACCGGCTATTTTTTCTAGGGTGACAGGAATTTTCTCACCTCTATAGTCAATGCCGTCAGTTAGGAGATTTTTAAGCTCATCAATGACATAGGAAAAACATTCTTGTCGGTTGTTCTTAAGGACCTCATTGAGCACCAGCATGACGAGTCTTACACTGGAAAGATTTGATCGGCTGGCTGGACTCAAATTTAATAAAGACATGTACATGCCAACAGACTTATACCGATTTTCTTCTCTTGAGCTGGATTTTGCTGGATTAAAGGCATCCACAAACAACACAATGCAGAAACGTTTAACTCCATGTAATTTTGCCCTCTTTATGTAAATGGATCCATTGGTATAATTTTTTATTACAGTGCTAGGACACCTTCCCTCAGGAATTTCTTCCAGAAATGATATGTCAACTTGTTTCTGAATGGTAGGGTCCTTCAACATATTTTCCAGGTTTCTTCTTATAGAGACATATGCAATGCAGTGATCTTTCAAAGTTGGGTCCGGACCAATAGTATATTCTACAGGTTCCTCATACCGAAAATACTTCTGATAGTACTTCTTACGAAGAAAGTTTGTTGTTAATTTAGGCCCTGGGGCATCTTTGTGATGAGCATTGCTGACTGGATCATTAAGTTTAATTCGTAATTTTAGAGAATCTAAGTCTCTGTCAGGTATCCGATCTTTTAAAGCTTTAGTTAGTATTTCACTTATTGCAGCATGAGATAAGCTGTTCATATAACCAACCCCATCAAAAATATCCTGCACTGTTGAGGCTAGAACTAATTTTTCAGCTTCAAGCATTAAATAAAATTTGGCTATATTGGGATGGACAACATGGGTCTGCAGTTGGTCGTTAGCAGGAGTATCAGATGAGGTGCCAGGGCCATGGCCTGCAGGATCTTTTCTTTGGTGTAGGTTTTCAGCATCTTCTAATTGTGGATCTTCCTGAATAATATTTTCTGTAGACCTCGAAGACTTGTGATTTTTACTCAGGTGCTGACTAAAGGAAGAGCTAGAGTCAAATGTTTTTGTACACCCTTCTTCAGGACACAGTACACTTTCCTTCCTTCCATCAATATGATAAATTCTCAGATGTGCCACCAACTTTGATTTTGTATGGAAAGAAGGAGGTGCATTTTTGCAACTAACATGATTGCATCTGAAAAATAAAAAGAAGCATTAAATAAGAAAAAAGTTTGCAAGAAAAGAGGTAGAAACATTTCCAGATCAAATAAAGCTTACTTGTGTGGAAAATCCATGATGGAAATGAGTTAGAACAGAAGTTGGAATAGAAGTTAAGCAGGGAGAAATTCTAAAATAAAAAAGAAACAAGTTAATATGGACAAGAGAGAACATTAAGTGTCATTAATGTGTTGCAATTGAACAAAATAAAGTGCTCACCAGGACACCAGAATAGGAGAAAGATTGAACTTTTGGAAACCACCAGTAAAAGCACAAACACAATAAATAAACTGGCAACAAATCCATAGACAAACAGGGCAAGGGTCTATCTGCAAAAGAAGACACAAAAATATTATTTTGATCTAATTTAACTAAGAAACATAAGAAAAGATATAGTTGATCATAACTTTATACCTGAGAGCAGGAACTGTTAAGAAGGTGATGTTGGGGAGGAGTGGCAGCCTGGCACGACAGTCCTTGAAAAATCTCTCAGATCAATACCTCGAGGAAAGGAGGAGGTGCACTTTTGCAACTAAAATGATTGCACGCCTGAAAAGTAAAAAGAAGCATTAAATAAATAAGGGAAGGGTTTTCAAGAAAAGAGGTAGAAACATTTCCAGATCAAATAAAGCTTACTTGTGTGGAAAATCCATGATGGAAATGAGTTAGAACAGAAGTTGGAATAGAAGTTAAGCAGGGAGAAATTCTAAAATAAAAAAGAAACAAGTTAATATGGACAAGAGAGAACATTAAATATCATTAATGCGTTGCAATTAAGCAAAATAAAGTGCTCACCAGGACACCAGAATAGGAGAAAGATTGAACTTTTGGAAACCACCAGTAAAAGCACAAACACAATAAATAAATTGGCAACAAATCCATAGAGAAACAGGGCAAGGGTCTATCTGCAAAAGAAGACACAAAAATATTATTTTGATATAATTTAACTAAGAAACATTAGAAAAGATACAGTTGATCATAACTTTATACCTGAGAGCAGGAACTGTTGAGAAGGTGATGTTGGGGAGGAGTGGCAGCCTGGTATGACAGTCCTTGAAAAATCTCTCAGATCAATACCTCGAGGAAAGGAGGAGGTGCATTTTTGCAACTAAAATGATTGCACGCCTGAAAAGTAAAAAAGAAGCATTAAATAAATAAGGGAAGGGTTTGCAAGATAAGAGGGAGAAACATTTCCAGATCAAATAAAGCTTACTTGTGTGGAAAATCCATGATGGAAATAAGTTAGAACAGAAGTTGGAACAGAAGTTAAGCAAGGAGAAATTCTAAAAAAGAAAAAAGTTAACATGGACAAGAGAGAACAAAAAGTGTCATTAATGTGTTGCAATTAATAAATTAAGGGGCTTAGCAATAAGTGTCACTAATGTGTTGCAATTAAACAAAATAAAGTGCTCACCAGGACAACAGGATAGGAGAAAGATTGAACTTTTAGAAACCAACAGTAAAAGTACAATCGCACAATAAATAAATCGGCAACGAATCCATAGACAAAAAGGGCAAGGTATCTGCAAAAGAAGACAAAGAAATATTATTTTGAGCTAATTTAACTAAGAAACATAAGAAAAGATATAGTTGATCATAACTTTATACCTGAGAGCAGGAACTGTTCAAAAGGTGATATTGGCGAGGAGTGGCCGGAGTGGCAGCCTGCACGACAGTAATCGAGAAATCTCTCAGATCAATACCTGGAGGAAACACAAGAGAGACAGATTACTCATAATGAAATGGTACATGTGATCAAGCAAGCGCACAATATAAGTGACTCATTAACATATGTTTAGAAAGGCCAAGCAGACAATAATAGCCGAGACTGGTGGTTTTGAAAGGCCCCAACGGCTACTAAGCCTCAATTGGGACAAAACAGCATTAAGTCAAGCTAAGCTATCCCAATGAATTCAAAAGTAACCATATAAATCTCGGCTCGCATTAAATTTCTGCAGAGTAACATAAAAGGACGAACGACTTAACCTCACCAGCCGGCAAACTAATGACATCTCAAGTGCGTTCGACATGATAAGACACGTCGTAGGTGGTACTTTGAAGGAATTTAAGAGAGACTAACTTCTAAATTTCCTATGCATAATACTCAATAGGTGGTTGCTAAGCATACGACACGAAATGCAACGGCAGTACATTCTACACCCACCATGAACACCAAACCAACCACGTCAAGAGGAAAATTTAGATCTGGCGTTTCTTTCAGATGATGAGTGTTAATAATTGCTATGTCTTTATATTAACCCTTTAAGGCGCCGTGTCCATTTTTTTGGACAGTCATTAAAACGGCCATAGAATGGCTTAAAATGCTCATTTTCGACCCCACAATTTTTTTACGGTAAGATCTAAGTGTCCTTGAGGCACTTAATAAGTGTCGGAGCTCCCATCAATGCTTCCGGGTACCGTAGAAAAATGAGAAACTGTGACTTTTTGCCTTTCCCTGTCGACATGTGTTTGTCACCTGTTTTCATGACCAGATTTGCTGTTCAACAACTTATACTGAGTAGTACTGGACTCAAAATGAGTCGGCCAACAACTTTTGTCTGAACGAAATTTTCGTACGATGAATATTTTAGCCGCTGGGCTAACGTAAAGTTAGCTGTCCAAATAATTGGACACTGCTCCTCATCGGTCGGCTGTCGGGCTGATCTCTTCGTTCGCGTTTCCCAGTTAATTAGGAGTGTTCTTATTCATGAAACACTCGATTCGGAGTGTACCAACGCTGTTTGAAACTTCCCGCCACTCGAGTGACCCGGTTGGGTGTGAGAAACTGTGCCTCTCCTCCGGTCCGGCTAGGTGCGGAGGCTGGCGGCTACAGAGGGGGTGGGCTGGCGGGTTGTTGTGTTGTACTTGATGGTTTCTTTTGACTGAACCGTGATAGATATCGAGGTGCGGTTTGAAAATTTGGAATCAGAAGAACCCAAATATTAAGAAAATACAAAAGTGCGAAATTTTCGGGGCGTGCCTTGCGTGAGAAACAATATTGCCCTAGGCGCGCGCCTGTGTGTGTGTGTGTGTGAGAAAGATAGAGAGCTGGGGAGTACTAGACTAAGGCTGACTCAGCAAATAACGGTCCTAATTAACTTTCGACCACTAAGGCGCAGTGTCCCTTTTTTTGGACGCCACTTTCAAGTCCTTCCACAAGTGGTACAACGACATAAACCCATGAAACATGTTCATTTTTGGATATTTCTTTCACGAGAGTGTGCTCTATCGGTCTGCAATGAAGAACACTAAAAAAAAGTTAAAATAAGTTGGTACTGCAGGCAAAAAGCCATAAAATATCAGATGTAGACGAATCTTTTAACAAAATGGCTTTAAAATGAATCAAAATTTTAATGATTATAGAGAATGGGATTTCTTTAAGCAAACTCTATGCAGGAGCCACATAATATCGGCAAAAGTGTCCCCAGTAAAATGTTAATACCGCACGAGAGCCCGACCGGCAAGGGCGCACCCAGAAAAGGGAGTGCTTGTTTCAAGTCCAGCGCCGCACTTGAATTTTTGCGCTTGAATTTTGGACTTGGTTTAGGGTCAAGCGCGCTCGATAGCCGAACCGCTGCGGCGAGTACATCTCATTCCGAAACATCTCTCAGCCGAAGTCCGCGAACGCCCGTTCCGAACCCGATGCGCTTCGTGCGCCGGTCCGTACCGTTGCGTCGCTCGCGCCGTAGCCCAGCCGGGTCAGTCTAGGGCAGCGCTGCGTTTCCGCATTTTGTGCTGTGACATGAGTGAAGACGTAGCCGAAGTCCTATCAGCCTACGGGCTGGGCCACCTTGGTCCCGTTTGCGAAGGTAAGTGTTTTCGCTCCGCTTCTGTATGAGTGTTTCCCGGTGTTGTTCACTGTGCCAGTGTGTTATTGCAGAGCAAGGAATCACCAACAAGGCAGACCTGCTGTCATTGAAGGAGCGGGACTTCCCGGTGCTGTCAAATTTATTGGGCGATCACATCAAACTGCGTCGTCTCTTAGAGGTAAGTGAAATTTTCGGCGTAGTGTCGTTCCTGAGATGATCACTAGCAGAAGATTCTTTCTTGACCGGTGTCGGGCGTGGCGTTGCGTGGTCCAGCCTGGCGAGCCGGGCCGGCCGGCCGGCCGCTGCTCAGTCGCTCTCCGGTTGCCGCTTGCAGAGCGCTCGCTGACGGACCGCGTATCATGTGTTAGTAATTATCACTCCTCATAACTAATTTTCAACTGCTCATGTAAGTAATTAAATGCGGGGAACATTCGCGGACTGTCTCCTTTGCGGCGGGTTCGGCCGTAATAATGTGTCGGCGTTGGCAAAAAGTTGTTTATATTTGCATGTCCCCACATGCCACGTTGTGCGTTTCGAGGGAGCGTTTCCATTTCAATATTGTTCAATGTTCATCATCGATCACAACTGTGCAATTGCCGTACAGTACGCTACCGTCACCATAGTGTTTAGATGGGGAGGGGGGAAGCCTCGACTACGGCTTGTTTGTGTACGAGTACGAAGAGACGTTTCATGTGGTGTTATTAAACCTTTGTATTTTATCCACAGGATAATCCCCCAATCCCTAGACCAGCAGTCCTAGATACGCAAGAGAGTAGCGTCGATGTTGCTGTTCGCCGACGACCCCCTTCCGCACAACAGGTAAAGTATACACTGTGAAAAAAATCTCTGTAGATTTACAAAATGTTTTGTAATTGAAATTTACAAAATATATTGTAAATTTGCGACCGGCCATTTTTGCTCGTCACTGTATTCTAAGTCGATAGGGCGTGCTTGTAAATTAACATTTTCGTTTTGTAATTTTACGACTTATGTCATGGAAAATTTTCCTGTAGAATGTACCAAAATTTTTCGCAGTGATACTGTAAAAAAAATATCGATTTTACAGAACATTTCTGTGTTTTAGTACAGAATTTGTAGCTCGTACAGCTCGCGCAAGTCACTTGTTTCTGTCTTTTCGTGCGGCCCCGCCTAGGCCGGACAGCGGCCACACGGCAAAAGTAACCCCTGGGATTCCCAGGAGCTTTTTGGAATTTCCAGGCGCGCGAGTCATTTTCCAGGAGCACCCTGGGTTTCGCATATATTTTTCCCAGGAGCACCCTGGGTTTGCGGACCCTTTCCCAGGCGCACCCTGGGAATTTTGTGCCGAGAGTCTCTTTTCCAGGCCGCGCCTGGAAAATAATTTCCGTTTCCAGAGTTGTTCCTGGGAAAACGTGCAAAACGGCAAACCCCGAAGCTCCGACGGTACTCGACGTCCTTGACGTCATCCAGGGTGGACCTCGATGGGTTCCATCATGACCACCAATCCGGCACGTGTTTTCCGACTGTCGGGGACCTGCTGAGGTCGGCCTCGAAAACCGTTTTGCGCTGCGGCCTTCGGTTCGCGAGATACGAGGACGTACCACGACGTACCGGGAGCTCCGCGCCAAGGATACGTTCACATTTGGGAGGCCAAAGTGACCCTGGCGCCTTTCTCGTTGGGTGTCCGGGACTTCTGACTTCAGAAATATGTTCCACAGGCTGTGGCGCTTCTGTAGACACCTCTCACACCCTTCTGTCACCGGACATTTGGGTTTGGCGGCGTCCTTAACAGTCTGATCCTGTTGAACACAACATATTTACAGGAATGCACAGTTTTAGGAAAACACGTGCCGGATTGGTGGTCATGATGGAACCCATCGAGGTCCACCCTGGATGACGTCAAGGACGTCGAGTACCGTCGGAGCTTCGGGGTTTGCCGTTTTGCACGTTTTCCCAGGAACAACTCTGGAAACGGAAGTTATTTTCCAGGCGCGGCCTGGAAAAGAGACTCTCGGCACAAAATTCCCAGGGTGCGCCTGGGAAAGGGTCCGCAAACCCAGGGTGCTCCTGGGAAAAATATATGCGAAACCCAGGGTGCTCCTGGAAAATGACTCGCGCGCCTGGAAATTCCAAAAAGCTCCTGGGTATCCCAGGGGTTACTTTTGCCGTGCAGCACTCACGGCTCTACTCGCGTTTTCGCAGCCGCACCCGTCGCACGTCCGTTGTGTGCTGGAAGCCCTCCTCCTCCCCCCCCCCCCCTCCACTCCGGCTAACTCGTCGAGAAGTTCATAAGTACGATCTCTGCTGCTCGCGGATGTTGCCTGCAGAGCGCACCTAGCAGTGCCGCCCTGCCGCGCTCTGCCCGCCCCTCCCCTCCCCGCGCCGCCCCGCGCCGCCCCGCGCCGCCCCGCGCCGCCCCGCGCCGCCCCGCCTAGGCCGGACCGAGGGCAGAACTAACGGCTCTACTCGCGTTTTCGCAGCTGCACCCGTGACACGTCCTTTGTGTGCTCGCAGCCCCCCCCTCCACTTCGGCTAACTCGGCGAGAAGTCCAGAAGTACGATCCCTGCTGCTCGCGGATGTCTGCTTATTTCCGCACGACGTTATTGCCCCCCTCTAAAGCTTCGCGGCGGGCGGGTGCCTGCGGGTCGCGGGGCCACGCGAGGTGGTGTCGGGACCCGGCCCGGGCGTCGCCCGCCCGCCTCCGCGCCCACCGCCATCGTTGCCGTGTTCCACGCGCGCGCGGTCGTCCCTTTGCCACTGTCGGTGGGGGGTCCTCGGCACCGCCCTCGGGCCTGCCCGGGCGCTGCATGGTACTTGCTGTACATCAGCCCACTGTGGCAGCGTCGTCTGTCAGGCAATGGTAGTGCATCTATTTGCTTGAGACATTCATTGTAAATAAATAAATAAATAAATAAATAAATGTTACATATTGTATTGTGTGTATTGTATACTTTGTCTATTGTAAATAATTTATGTTCAATTAAATTGCTACCTCCATATTTCACGTTATATATTTATATTTCCCGAAATCCACAAAATCTTAATCCTAACATTTTTCGCTACAATCTAAACATTTACGGAACGAACACAAACTCGCGCCTAGATGTGTGACGACACTAGGCCAGCGCTATTCCGTCCATCATATGTACACATATGCTGAACACTAAACGTGTCTAAGCTTACGAAGTATTTTTCTAACGATTTGACCTTTATCATGTGAGATAATTTTGCAAAACAATTTATGCGCAGTATGCGGCTCCGGTGACATTGTGTGCTAATTATTTTTCACCAAACGTGGTAACAGTCTCTGACTGCAACTAAATTCTGACGATTATTAAAAATTATTATTAAAAGTTATTAAAAGCTGCGGTGCGTTACGCCCTTTTTGGGGTGACCTACTGCCACACGCCGGCTAGTTCTGTTGTCACGGCGGCAGACACTGAACTCCCACTGTACCACGTCCGGCCGGGGGTTGAGTTCAGGAGAAGGTACTCACAACAAGTAATACCAGCATCTCAAACCAGTGCATTGTGGCCTCGACTTGATCAAGCACAATACATTCGTATCAAGTACCGATGTGAGAACGCCTATTTCACACGGTATCAAACTCATGATTTTTAAATACATTTGGCTCTCGTGGGGAAAGCCAAACCTTACTTTGTTCAAGCAAATGCACTTAACTCAAGTCCACAATGGAGTTGAATCGATGCCCCATGGGGTCAATGTTCCTTAGCGCTTGCCCACTCCCAAATGCACTTGTATTGAGTACAAAGTGGTGTCGGTCATTTCAAGTGCATTTTGGGCTTGAAATAAGTGCGACGCACTTGAAACAAGAACGCAGTTTTCTGGGTGCGCAGTGTCCAAAAAAATGGACATGCTCTAAAAACTGAACCATGGTAGCTAGCGAGGTGCGGTTTGAAAATTTGGAATCAGAACATCCAAAATATAAAGAAAAAAGTAAAATGCGAAAAATTTTTGGGCGATCTCGATGCTTGAGCCTTAAGGGGTTAATTATTGCTTTGTCTTTATATTAATTAGCTTCACACACGAACATAAAAGCCGAAACTATTTTAGATCGAGACAGGTAGTCAAACATAGCAGCAGGAAACAACTTTTATGGTTTGTCAAAAGTTAGTTGACATCGAGAGTTTATTTTGAAGGTGCAAGAAAACAAATGAATGTTTTATTTTGAAGGTGGAAGAAAACAAATGAATGTTCCTGTGCATTAATTGAACTCGCTCCTTCGTCGTCTAGTCGTCTGCTAACAGCATGTGAAGTGCTAACATAGTTATTGTGATGTTGAACAACGTTAAAGAATTACAACGACATACGAGACGACCAGAGCCAAAAGCCGTTTGTGACTTCGAAGCAGGTGTAACATACATAAGCGTTATTCATTCCGCTTGAGGCTTACCTCTTTGTGCACCGGAGCACCGTTGTCGTTACGGTACAGAACTCCGAATCTCGGGAACCCAAGACAACTCGGATAACCTAAGAACCAGAACTTGTCACTCGGCTCAGAGGAAAAAGGTTAGTGCTTATTATGCATTAAGTGGCCTCTATGTCGCTATAGACCAGACCAAAAGTTATAGTATGCCCATTGTCAGTTTCCTGGCCCATGTCAATGAAGGCATCAGCTTTCCATATCTTAGTTTGGTGTGGTTTGGTTCTCTCCTGCAGAGAAATAGTATGGCTGTATTGTGTAATACAAACATCACAGGTTCTGATTTTTTTTCTTACTCACTCACTCACTTACTCACTCACTCACTCACTCAACCAAAGTATTTATAGTGAAGAATTGCAACAAAACCAACACTTTACCTTTGCCTCGTTTATAACTACTGTTGGCAATTTTGCAAATACAAATAGGTTGCCGGGTAGTATGTGATATGTATTCCTTGTGAGGTATTATGCTATCTTTATGTGTACGAGATGTTTTGTAACCATACGAGATGTTTTGTAAATTTACAATGTTATTTAGTAAATTTACGATGCTGTTTGTATTTTTACGATTTGAGTGTTACATTTACAATCCAGTCGTAGAGTTTGGATTACGACAAATATCTTTCATGGAAAATTTTCCCGTAACCCTTACGAGTATTTTTCACAGTGTATATGTTACTAAGGGAATTAAAGAAGATTGAAAAATCACTATACAAAGTTAAACAATTAAGAAAAGCAAAGGGCATTACAGGTTTTAATTAAAAATAGAGGACGCAGAGAAAGAATAAAAAGGAAATCATTCGGTAAATGATTTCACACTATAGGGTTCAAGGTTGACAAGGTACGTCCTGAGAGAGTCCTTAAATCTGTTGAGGGGTTTAATATTTTTTATAGACTGGGGTAGCTTATTATACAAATTTTTACCCATGTAGGATGGGCTGATACTTGCAAAGGCACCTCTATAGCTTTCAATGCAATAATCTTCTTTATGGCGAGTGTCATAACAATGGGTATCGCAATTTCTGTCTGATGTAGAAAGATTTGATCTAACATAAGATGTAGATTGAAAGATATAGAGGCCATAAAGGGTAAGTAAGTTAAGTTTTTTAAAACAGCCCCGGCAAGATTCAGAGTACCTCAGTCCTAATATAACTCTAATTGCTTGTTTTTGCAAGCTAAAATTTTTCTTAATTTTATTTTCGGCAGCAGAGCCCCATAATTGTGTTAATTGTGTGTTTCAGGTTTCCTGTTACACCATTGCAGGATTTCGAGACAGCAAGATTTAGTGGATTTGATTATTTGACATATACTACGTGGTTGATCAACCTTCAAGAATTGAAGCTACTGTCAGTGAGGAGCTGATGGTGGTCCGGCAAGGTGTTATACTAATGCAGTGATTACCTTAAGGCTGACGCCAACAAACGTGCACGGGAGCGGGAGACTGATGAGGAGAGGGATGCACGGCTGGAAAGGGAGGCAGAGCAGCGAGCCCGCGCCCGCCAACAGGCCACCCCGGAGGAAGTCGAGCAGCGCCGCGCCGACGATGCTCAGCGTCACGCCTCCGCTCGTCAGCACGCCACCCCGGAGCAGGCCGAGGCGCGTCGCGTTGTGAACGCTGCAGGCCACGCCGCGGCCCGGCAGCAGGCCACCCCGGAGGAGGCCGAGGCGCGTCGCGTTGTGGACGCCGTGCGCCACGGCCTCGCCCGTCGGGACGCCACACCCGAGCAGGCCCGGGCGCGCCGTGCTCAGGACGCCGACCGCCATGCCGCGTCTCGCGAGCAGCAGAGCCCCGAGGCCCGCGACGAGGCCCGCGCCCTCGGCGCGGCGCGGCACGCTAATGATCGTTTGTTGCAGACTCCCGAGGCAGCAGATGAGCGGCGCGCCCGAGCAGCTGCGCACATGCTGGACGTGCGGGAGGCGCAGACCGCCGAGCGGGCCGTGCACAACAACGTCCAGCGCATGCTGCGCCGCCGTGCCGTCAACTTCGATGTTGCGGAGGACGGCGGGGAGGGCCAGGCCCAGGGCGCTGCGGGCCCTGGCGCAGCTGCAGCTGCTGCTGGCGCTGCCGCAGCCAGGCCGGCCACCCTCGAGGAGCTCTTTGACGCCACCATGGCGGCTCTGAGCATGAACGTCTGTCCTAACTGCCGCCGGGCCGTCATGACGGAGCGAGGGGAGTTGGCCCCAGGCTGCCGTGGCGGCAGGTGCCGTTAAGTCAGTGCCGACAACCTGATGGACCCCGGCGAGGTCCCCGCCGAACTGCAGGGTTTGACGTACATAGAGCAGCAGCTCATTGCTCGCGTGCACCCCGTGGTGTCTGTGAACAAGGTAAGGGGCGGCCAGTATGGCTACTCGGGAAATATCATTAATTTCCCGCAGGACGTGCAGGGGCTGGCCTCCACGCTGCCGCACCGCCTGGCCGACCTGACCTCCCTGATCACGGTGCGCACCCAGGGCGCCGAGGGTCATGTGGACTTCAAGGTCCGGGCGGGCCGCGTCCGCGCCGCGCTGGTGTGGCTCAAGCACCATCACCGTTACTATCGTGACGTAGAGATATCCGAGGAGAATCTCAACGAGCTCCCTGATGACGGTGATGCTTTTCTCCAGGTTCGGGGCATAGACGAGCACCCACGCCCTCCTCCAGCTGCCGCCGCAGGTGCCGCCGCAGGTGCCGCCGCAGGTGCCGCACCTGGCGCTGCAGCTGCGCCCCCGGGTGGCGGGCCGGCGGAGGGGCCCCAGGCAGAGGAGGTGGAGGCCGGCGTCCACGTGACGTGCATGCCCATGGTGCAGCCCGTGCACCAGGACGACCAGGTGGCGGCCAGGGTGAACTGGCCCACCATTGGCCAGCTGGCTGTCAATGAGTTCACCACAGACGGCTACATTACCATGGCCTACCCCACGCTATTTCCCTATGTCCCAATGGTTTTCAGGACACCATGCTAGAAAAGCATAAAGTATCCTTTTTTTTATCATCAGTAAAAGAACACTTACAACTTGGTTTTAACTACACTGAATCCCTGCTGACTCATGTTTTAATTGTACTGAGCTCTTTAATTGTGTAGTTATGTTACATTGTTTTTCCCCCAATTTTAAGATTTATTGTATCGTTTTTTTTTTTCCAATTCTAAGATTTATTGGATTGTTTTTCTCCCAAGTCTAAGATTTATGAAATGTTACAGGTTCAAATGCCGAAGAGATCCAAAAGTGCAGCGGCCAAGGCCAAGGCTAGGAGGAAAGTCAGTTTCTTTTTGTATGCACACTGAGTCAAGCCGGTAGGGTTGAATAATCCGTAGGCTTGTACAAGGTGGAAGTTTCAGGTCATCTATTTAGGTAGAAAATAATTTATTGGAATTGTTAAAGTAGCCAAAACATGTTAAACATGCATTGTAAAATTTACGTGATTGTATTGAAGTCTAAGGCGGAAACTGGTGAGACTATGCCAAGGGGCATGCGTTCTAAGGAGACAGGGGTTTTGAAAAGAGGGAGTAGTGTATTATTATGACAACAAACATAACCCTATCTGGTCACAGCAGAACGCATTGTCACGGCCCGGAGTGATCACTACCAGACCGCATAGAAACTCAGTCTCACAACCAACTTTTGTTTTACGATCGTCTTTGTTCTTCCTGTTGTTTTGCCACTCTGGCTTAGGCGTCGAAGAGAGCACGGTCGATAAAGAGGCACGTCTCTGCAAGGTGGCGAGCCGTAGTGTCTTGCGGTTCGTGGCTGTGACAGAAGGTACACTGGAGAGGCACTTTCTTCGGACCGTATGTCACCTTCTGGAGATGTGCCGGGGCGGCACAATGTCCGAGACGGAGGCGGATTCCAGCGGTTATCGCTTCTCGGGAACCAGACACTCCCCGAAACCACGGAGAGAGTGGGACAAGCGGCTGCAGTGGCTTGAAGGTGGTGCCGGTGAGGGACGCTGTCCAGGATTCTTGCCATTCACGTCGCGCAGCCATCGTCCGTTCTCCGAAGAAGGCAGACGGCGGGAGAGGAACGTCGACGCTGTTAGGCAACACGCGCGCCAGGTTTGCCTTCGCGTCCGCTTCTTCGTGAGGCTGTATGCCGCGGTGGGCCGGGATCCACGCCAGGAGAAGATCCCGCCCGGCTTCGCGGACGGCGAGGAGATCGGTGCGTGTCTCCACCAGGAGGGGGGAGGTGGTGGCGGAGGGGAGGCCCCTCGCCACCGACTGAAGGGCAGAGAGGCTGTCTGGTAGGATGGTGGGAGCCAAAGAGTCGTTGGCCCGGTGATGACGGGCGGCTTCTCGCAAGGCTTTAAGCTCAGCGACGTAGACGGAAGCGTGGGCGGGGAGACGGAACAGTCTGGCAAAACGGCCTACTTCGAAGTACACCGCGGCTCCGACAGAGACGGCGCCGTCCGCGGCAGAGCCGCGGGATCCATCAGTGGCGGCTATTATGGAGCGGTCTCCCCATCGGGACTGCCTCAAGATGTCGTATGCCGTCGAGACATCATCCGTTGCGACCCCGGTAAGGGGGTAGGGGGGGGGGAAGAAGGGGTGGAACGGAAGGGGCTTAAAACCTATTCCTGCCAGCGCAGAGTATAGCAGGGCCAAAAAGGCGGAGTGTCCACTGGGGGCAGAGCCAGGGCGATGAATCGGCGTATGAGGAGCGGCGGGACTGCCGGACCTGCCGACGATGACAGGAGCCGAGCAGTAGAAGGCAGTGTGGCCAGATGCCGGGCGCCCCGAGTCGCCATCAGGCGGCGCTCGAGTCGCCAGAAAGTCGCCACGAGCCCGAATCGCCAAAAGTCGCCACCGGGGCGCTAGAGTCACCAAAAACATCGCCATTTAAACGTATGTCGCCAAAAAAATCGCCAAGGTGGCTGAAAATTTTGGTTTTAGAGCATAAATCGCCAAAAACATCGCCAAGATTGCGTAAAATGTGAGCGTCAGAGCAAACATCGCCAAAAAAATCGCCATTTTCACGTAATGTCCTGCAAGTCGCCATAAAAATCGCCAAAATTGCCTAAAATATTTGTGTCAGAGCACAGCTCGCCATAAAAATCGCCAAGGCGGCTTTTGGTCATTTTTAGCCTAAAAAACTAATGTAAATTATGGTAATTAGTTTCGTCAATAATTTATTCACAAATAACAAAAATTTCATCAATTTTCTTCTCGCTTTGTACCTGTTCACCTACGTCATCGTCGTACACATTCTTTGAAAATAAGTCGTACATTTTTGCTGTCGGCAGAAACTTCGCACAACAGCGCACCCCCCTAGCCCACAATTTCGCCCGGAGAAGTGCCTCCAGCATTGGGGTTTGCAGCCTGTTGCGGAGCTTTGTTTTCGTGACGTTCATGAGAGTCGCATTCAAAGTAAAGTCTCTGGCATAGTAGCTCCCCGGTCAAGGTAGCTCCTCCTTTGGTGATATATGGAGGTGAAGGGGGACACTGTTGAAATGAGCACTACCCTCTGGACCAAGGTAGCTCCTGCGGCAAAGGAGCTCCCCAGTCAGGGTATCTCCCATGTACCTTCAGTTCAAACCTCTGTGTCAAGGTAGCTCCCCGGCCAAAGTAACTACCCGGCCATAGTAGCTCCTCGACTCGTCTGTCGCACGCACCAAGATAGGCCTCTGCGTCAAAGTAGCTCCCCAGTCAGAGTCGCTCCCCGAGCAAAAGAGTTCCGTGCTTGTACAGCTTCACGTGAAATTTCTCATTCCCCCTGTTGGCGATACCCCGCCCCTCTGTCGCCGCTCAACCCGTGTTGGTGGCAATTAGGAGGGGGCCCGGTAGGTTTCGCTGCCTGCGGCTCCACCGCGCTGGCGATCCCCCGTCTGGGGACGAGTAATGGTCATGGCCAATGGGTTGCCTACGTGCTCGGCTGACGTGGCTCGGCTGTCCACTGACGAGATCAACCTGAGGACGGAGGGTTAAATGTTACGTTTTACACGGAATTCCGCGCCGGAGCACATTTTCAGTTGTGTTTCTTTTTGCGGTAAGAGGGAGGTAAGGATACTCGCCAAGTATCTGCCAACCTCGCGTCGAACAGAGGACGGATACTCGTGTGCGATGGGTTGCCTACCTGGCCAGGCTGAAGCCGTCCATCAAAATGGGACCATCAAACGGCTTGAGCTGCACGATTTGAATGATTGTGATCAACAATGACCGTTAAGAAGCTCAAAAAATCGTTAACCACTATATTATAATATGAAATCGTGTTTCCCTGCTTCCCTAACCATGGTCTGTATTGTACAGTACTTAAGCTGATACCTGACAAAAGATTATGCGTGCGCTAATCTAACTTTCCCAAATTAATAGTTTTTCTTGATATAGTATTTAAATAAACGCTGGAAAATGGTTATAATCATATGTATTTGGCTTAGATAATAGATTAACGTTAGTGGCCCGAAAAACCGACTTGTTTCAAGGCCATTTTAATGTTAACTTATTATAATTAATGCTGCAAAAAGACCTCAATTGGAAGAAACAGTCCACGGCAAATCGGGCACTTTTTACTCTCCCGTGGCCCGCTCGTTATGGCCTCTGCACAGTCAGGGCACATGCAGACGTGTCGGCACGGATAGCACATGATTATCGTTCTACTACTCAGGCACACTACACATGTGTTTGGTGCACTGTAAAAAATAGTTGTCAGGAGACAAGAGGTTCCCAGACGGTAAGGCTAACCGGATATTTTCGCCTTAGAGTAGGTTGATACTGCATAAATTGACTTTAAAGTAGCTTACCGCAACCTAGTTTTAAGCCACTTTTTACGTTGATAGCCAAAGCGACCCTAAAGTCAGAATTGTGACTTAAAAGTGTGTTACCGCAAACCCACTTTTAAGCGAGTTCCTGCCCGAGCCTCTGAAGTGTCTTTCAACTGCCTAAAGTGACTTTAAAGTGGCTTACCCAAACCGAGTTTAAAGTGGGTTTTCGTGCGGGGCCCAAAGTGACTTCGGAATGAGAATTGTGACTTTAGAGTGAGTTAGCGCAAACCCACTTTTAAGTGAGTTTTGGTGCGAGGCCTCAAGCTACTCTTAAGTGCCTTTTAACTGCATAAAGTGACTTTAAAGAGGCTTATCGCAACCGAGTTCAAAGTGGGTTTCCGCGCGGGACCCAAAGTGACTTCGGAATCAGAATTGTGACTTTAGAGTGAGTTAGCGCAAACCCACTTTAAAGTGAGTTTAGGTGCGAGGCCTCAAGCTACTCTCAAGTGCCTTTTAACTGCATAAAGTGAGTTTAAAGTGGCTTACCGCAACCCAGATCCAAGTGGGTGTTCTTGCGACTACGGAATCAGAATAGCCCAAGCCGCCTGGCCTTTTTCAGTGTAAGTATGGAGTTTGTTAATTGTTTCATTGCGTATTGGGATTATCCCGCGGTATCCATAATGAGAAATCAGCCTTAACGGAATTTGATATTTTTCATAATTTCCAGTTTTGTTTCCTACGTGTATTGTATTTAAAAATATTTGGTAAAAAACAGGGGTCCTTTCGTTTAGGCTAATGTGTCATTTGTAGTACAACTCGTCATATCGTCGCATCAATCTATTCAATCCTTTATTTTATTGCCTGTTATTGAAGGGAACAAACTGTGCTGTCAGGTGTAATCTGAAATAGTTACCTCCGGCACGTTCGGCCTAACTCCCTTCGGTGTTAACAGACAGTACGATCGCTCCCTTATCAAAAGTTTCGTGTTTGTATACCACTCTCTAATTTGTCGCTCGACCTTGTCTTTCAATTTTATTTTACAGAAGAAACAGTGAGTACATCGAACGGGCTGGGGAAAAGACCTAACCTCTCGCTACGTGTTTCTTACAAGTAATATCTTAAAGATGGTGACAGAGTTTCACTTTATGAAGCTTCTGAAAAAAATTCTCTCCGTCTGAAGTACAAAACGAAGATTTTTTTGCCGTTAAAAATGAAATCCAAAGAACAGTTTAACTGTTATCACCTAAGGAGGTTGGTGGCTCGGTTTCCTTATCACACTATTCTATTGTAGTGTTGTGGGATTTTGTTATGTGTCCAATATTAATCCAGTTGCGTTGCTTTGTAAACTAGTGTGCGCATCCAGTAAAATGCATGGTGAGTTATTCAATTGTCAAATATTATATTTTATACCAATAAATCTTCTATTGTAACTTCTGTTCATGTGTGATCCTAACCCTGGCCAACTTTATAGGCAGCTACTATTAAAGATTGTTAAATGGGCTCACATTTTTCTCCCTTTTTGATACAAAAATCTTTTAACAAAGAAGTAAGGAAGCTACGTCATTGCTTTTCCTAATCATTGAGGGTTTAACAACTATCCAGCCTTCACAAGGCCACTAAGTCTCTCACCTAAACAAAAAATGTGTTGCAAATAAAATAGTAGCAGTGAAAGCAATGAAATATTGAATAAATAATAAATAAATAAAATTCAAACTCAGGTGTAGTTTAATCTTGTGATTGTATTCCACTACTCAAACCGCATTAATTAAAGTAGTATACACTACGTTGACACTTCACACACACTTCATCTCAAAATATTACTGTACTTATGTTGCATATAATTGTTGCTGACTATATTGCATTGTTGTCATTAATTAGCAGGGAAAGGGTACTCCGAAAAAAATATTTCGCCTTCTTTCTTATTAGCTTCATTGTTTATTAAAATTTAAGTAGGAAATGGTGCAGATATATACACTTATATTCATTATATTTACACACCTTAATTTGTAGTTTATACAGATATATGTTTTAAGTTTATACACAATTCTATCTACTGAGATTGTACAACCCCTAACCCCTTAGGGCGGAGGCTGATATCCCGGTTGGGATATACACACAATAATAAATAGAGATATAATGAATTCATCCTGAAGATTGTGCCACTTATTCAACTGTACACCCATACGGAACACTGGCGACAAACTGTCTTTCATTTATCATTCAGTTGAAGCAAGGACTGTCAAGTCTCTCTACAATCACAAGGTATTTCACGTTTGATTCTGTCGCTCTTTTCAGATTGTCATATGTTGTGCAATGAATCTCAACTATGGGTTTCCTGTCCACATTCACTTTTTGCACAAATAGAATCACTTTCTTACCTACTGGATACTGTATAATAATTTTAAATTTTAACACATTCACCATCATCTAGATATGCAAAAGAATCATTGTTAGGGATAGCAACTTTATGCGTTTTAAAATTTACAAATTATGCCAGAAAATTTCCCTTTCATATGCTCTTATTATGCTCTAAAAACAGAGTTTTATGCGCGTATTATGCGTTTTATTAAAAGCCAAATTTAAGAATTTGGACGTGTTTTGGCGTAATGTGCGCTAAAAATAGTGTATTATGCGCGTATTATGCGCTAAAAACAGTATTATGCGCGTATTATGCGATTTTTAAAACACCAAATGAAATATTTTGACGTTTTTTGGTGCGCAACGCGCGCGAGAATTCGAATGTTGAAGGCTAAAACAGTCGGAAAACGACTCCGTAATAGGCAAAATACGTACAAAATACGCGGGGGCACTCGCGGCATCGCGGTACGCGGCATGTCACTTCGCGGGGCGCTCGCGGCATAAAGTAACCAAACAAGAGGTAAAACCCCCATGCTACGCGGCGTCAGCGATTAGGCGCAGCAGCGCTCCCCGTGGCGAGGTTGCGCGTGAGCCAAGCTGATCGCGGCTCCGCTCGGCCGGCGCTCGGCTGGCGCTCGGCTCGGCCGCCAGCAGCCGGCTCGGCTCGGGGCGGGGGCGGGGCTAGCTGGGCTCGGCTGGCTCGGCTCGGCTCGCTCGCTCCCGGCCCGGCCGCTTTTCAGGCTTTTGGACGATTTTTAACTCGTCGTAGCGACCAAACCGTTAAAGATATCAAGTTGCCATTTTCAGGGTGCGTTTTGCGTGGTCACAGCATTGTGAGTATGGCGCCGTGGTCCAGAGTTTTGCTTTAGTAAGGGGAAACGAGGTGTCGAAAGTAGGGGCTGCTCGGTTAGCGCTGCACCATTCCTCCTCCTCCCCCCCTCCCTTCCCCTTCAAAAATAAAATAAAAATGGATTGCTGGCTTTTTAGGCAAATTAGAGGGAAAGTGTATGGAAATTAGAAGAAATTGATTATATTAACAATAGATTTTATTTTTAAAAATAACATAAAATCAGTCAATTTGTAACAGTTGCTATAAAATATTCCCTAATATACCTAAATCACAGGCCTCAATGCTTGGAACTTAAACAATTCAAATAAAAGAATAACATTTTGCTAATTGTTGGTTGGAGGTTGGAAAGGCGGAACTGTCTTGAGAGCTTCTTCGATGACATCCACTCCCTTCGGATTGAGATGCATTCTGTCAGGGCGTCGCTTGGCATCTTGACCCATGAAACTGAAATTTAGAAAAGAATAAAAAATAAGAAATATGTTACAGATAATAATATGAATAAAATACATTAAAATTTAAAATTAATTAAAATTTAAAATTACCAAAGACTTTAAATTGATTGCTAGCAAAATGCATGCTGCAAAGAGCTTTACCACTAAGAGAAGAGGAATCGATAGTTAGAAATATATTGCCAGAATTTTTTACCCATTGCAAGCAACGCTCAGGATGTTTAGTAGGGCATCGGAAAAACTTTAAGTAAGGATTGTGAATAGCATCAGAACTACAGGATTTTGCCCAGCACTTACGATGACTTTGAATACCTCTACCACCCTTTCCCTTAGAAAATACTGGTAAGTTAGGACTAGCCATGACTAAAATGTTATAACACTAATTCAGGTACAAACATAGAAAGATTAAGTTAGGGCAAGGCTGACATCAACACATGCCCAAACCATCCAACTTTATAAAAAATATGGCACACATATCACAGACCGTTGCATAAGCGTCGGATTACTCACTTAACTCCCATGCTAAAAGAAATAACTAACCACATCATTACCAAAACAAAGTACGAGCAGTAGGCAAAGGCCTACTGGCTACTTAGTGAGGTTATGAAAATAGGCCACTCTTCGGCACAAGTACTCATCCCTTTAACGCAAAGTAAAGTCGAAAACTTAAACAAAAACTGTTCCCCATGATTATGAAGGAGAAGTAAATTCAATATTTAAGTGGAGTTCGGCGAGAAATCACAACACTTACGCTAACTAAAGCAAAAAGTAGGAATCATCACAATAGGCTCCCGACACCGGACCGAGCCAAGCCAAAGCAAAGCATATTTTGGGAGTTGCGCGATGCACAAAAACTAACTTCTTACATCAAACCATAGCACATACCACGCTGATGAAGATAATAGGAGGTTTTCAGCAAATCACGGACAACTCTTCACAAAATATAATGCAACCGACTCGTACGAACGACAACAAACAACTGGTGAAGCGTAATGGCGGCCGAGGCCCAGCGCGTCTCCTCGCTTTCACGCCAACATTCCCGAACGAAGAAAACAAAATTTCAAAAGCCTTCTTGGGTTGTAAATGTTATTGTGTGGTGTAGTATATAGTCCTTTTGTTACAATTATTTTATTTTGTTTTGGATAGAAGTAGTATGTAAGCGTTCAGAGGGCTTGCGAAATAAGCAACCTTCGCATGTCAGGTTGGTACGCCTGCGAGGTTGCGTCCTGGCTTCCTCCGCAGAATTGCGTACCGGAAACCCCATAAGGGTTTTACCTCTTGTTTGGTTACTTTATGGCTCGCGGGGCGCTCGCGGGGCGCTCGCGGGGGAGCAGCTTCGCGGGATCCGCGAGTCTTACGCTCTCCACCCGGCCTCACGCATTTAGGAACGGACCCAGCAGCCTCAGAACAAGCATCACCATTAATCAGTTATGAGAATTATGGATGTGCACTAAAGCATAGTCAAGGAGGTATTCAAAAACGTGGCAACAAGGTTACTATTTTCTTGTCCGTTTCTGAGAAAAAATAATTTTACTTGTCACAAATAACTGGCTGAGGTAATCTCAATACATATCTCTATTTCTTGATTAGCGAAGCCAATCACATGTACAATAACAAGCCAGTCTGCGTACCGTTAAGACTAGTGAACGGGCTGAAAGGGAAGGGAGAAAAACAGCTTCATAACGGGGCCGTGCGAGCCGTGAGTTTGCGTTCGTTGGTACAAATTCAAACCATTATTTGGGATGATCCGAAACAAAAATGTCTAAGACATGTTGTCTTTGAAGTTGCAAGGGGGATAAAGATATATTTAAGTACACAGGAGGTGTGCAGTTAATTGTCAGCATAGCAACTTCAAGCTTGATTGTTAAATATTCTACGTGATGGATAGAGAGGACTGAGGCAGTGCATGATGGAGAACCCAAATATAAGACAATAATTCTTTGTTCTCGAAACTCCTTTAACAGTGACTGGAAATTAGCAATTAAAGCTCTCAGCTGTACCACCTCTGGTAAATAATGGAAACCAATCTAAAAATATATGAGAAATGGAAAAGGGCAATGTTTCAATTTTGATAGTTACACAACAATCCACAAAACCATTAATTTGAAGCGCAGATCACTAATTAGCTTGGTTTTCAGTGAGGACTCCTCATAGCACTTTTGAGCAAGCAACTTTGCTGGACAACCTTAACCTAGAATCCAAAAAGGCCAAACATTAATAACAATCCAAAGAAATCAATGAGAAACAGGCTTATGGAAAGAGAGAACAAAGATTTAAACTGTAGAAGTTGTATAACATTAACTTAATACCATTTAAAATACTTTCTTTTCAAAAAATGACTGCCTCACATTAGTAACTCTGCCTGATGTTCTGTGGACTTACATCCACTTTAGTAAAATAAATTAGCAAAAATGGTATCAAGAAGAGTCTAAAAATATGTCAAAAACAAGTCAGGGCTCATATTCCCCCTTGTTATCACCTTCAGAAAGAAAAATTAAGCCTGGAGTCTACTGATTGGAATTGAATTAGAAATTACAGTTGATTATTATTATTTTTTTTAATGGCTCTTGCAAAGAGCATTTATAATAAGTGCATGACTGCCAAAATGATGATGTCCTAATACTTTCAGAGAATACGTTTTTATTTTTCTCCAAGCAACAATAAACACAATGCTTTTAGTAATTAAAATTTATTAATTTTCTAAAAAGGTGGCAGCAAAAAATTTCAAAATTTGATCAAGCCTACGGAACGTTATCAGTACTCACCTTCGCTTCTACAGATGTCTCCACTTGGCTACACATGTACTGATTCAGTAGCTGAACCGCCGGATCATCGCCTGAAAACAATTGAAGCTTTCTCATGACTACACAAGAAACAGCAACAACTTAACGTTCTGATTCAAGGGTTTTCAACCTTGCTGACAAAACTAATTGTATTAAGCTATTATGCTAACAAAACTCATTATATTTGGTGATTACAGCACTTTGCAATGTGCTACCACCCCATCACGTGTTTCATAATGGCCCTCTGCTCGCATATTACTTTTTATAGTTCCATATGACAATAGTAATAAAAATTATTTTCATGGAGAGTTTCAATGAAACTGACGAAAATAGGACGACTTTGAAGAAACAAATACAAGTAAATAGTAAGAAAACGGATTCAGCATAGAACAAGACACAAAAAACAGAAAACTGCAGACAATAGGAAAACTTCATATCAGCTTAAGGTGGCTAGTAGACAGCGTCCGTGTGACTGTCACTGCTTTGAATGAGGTACTTGCGCAGAGTGGCAGAGCGTAGCCGGGAACCAAAACAAAGCAGAGAGCTTTGTCTAAATAATTCACATTACGGGCGTAAAACATAATTTTAAGTGATCCTAATGAATGTGCAGCCCTAACAGACAAGTGCTTTCGACCCAAGCAACACAAGAATTGAATATAAACCATGATTTAAGCCATCCGAATTTGATGTTAACAAACTTCCTGATTCGACTCATGTCGTCGTTTTTGACCCCTTGTTTGCCAATGTGAACACAATGATGCAGGAATACAGTTCTTCAGAGGACGGTATTACTTTCACAATTTTCCTTCGACACGCAGTTGAAAAAGGTCCCTTTGTCGAGATGCGCGACAAAGGTGTGGCTGTTCATATCATTGATATGAGTTGTGAGAATTGGAAAACAAGACTTTTTGGTGTCAAATGCGTTGTTTTCATTTGTGACTTTATTCATCACGATTTGTTTGAGAGCCACGGCAAACTGTGCGCTTTTTTGCAGATGATCATCTCCATGACGGTTATGCCATCTGCAATCAGATGTATCTATGAATCGGCTTACCAAATTTTGGACTGGATTGAGGAGGAGAAATCTATGTTTGACTGTTTCTGTTTTGAGAAGAAAGGCGTGAGATATGCAAATGCGGCAAGCATCGATGGCCCGGTGTTCGGTCTCGCTCATGAGAGAGTTTCAGATGGTGTGAAGACTACTCAGAGCTTGCATTTTGAGGATGCCACTCGCACCCTTTTGACGGACTTGGGCTACCAGAAGATCCGCGTTGGAGAATATTCTCTTATTGCTAGAGCAGAAGTGGTGTACGAAGATATACCTGTAGCCACTTTCGCCATGATCCAAAGCATTTCTTATGGTAAGTACAACTGTTTGAGATTCTATTCTAAGCCTGAGGGTATTCCTCCGTTGTCAAGAGTTTCCCGCCACAAGCCTACTGAAGAGAACATCAACTCAGAGGTTTGTGGCACTCATAGCACAGAAAAAGGAGATCTACAAGCAGTTTATAGAGGATGAGTATCGTACTGTGGTCATGCGGAAGTGTGCGCCTCGTGAGTATGACTATGCTGAAATTTCTGCTTTGGCGCAACTCAGACCAACTTACGGCATCAGAAAAGCATTGCGAGATCTGCTAGGCGCCTTTATCTTTTGGCTACTTTTGTCTCCTCTCGAAAAGAGAAATGGGATAAGAAGAAAGGGGGCGTGGGCGTAAGAAGCGTGGACGAGCGGTCCAAGGCGCTGGGTTCGAATCCCATCGGTGCCATCTTTTGCCGGGCGCGCGCTCGTCGTCGATTAGTTTGAGAGTGCCGAGCGGGCTGTGCCTGTGCCCGTCTCTCTCACGCAGTCAGGATGTCCGAGTGGTCGAAGGCGTCACTCCTTATATCTCCCCTCAGGTCTTCTGTTCGTCGAGTAAGAGCGTAGGACCGATCCCCACTCCTGACGGAACTACTATTTTTCGAAGTGAATGTCAAAACAAGAGAGCCCTAGCCCTCGACTCAATGCTGGGCGTGGCCTCGATTACCATCCCCGAGCCGCAGTGGCGCGATCGGTGGGCGCAAGGTACTTACAGAACAGAGTCTGCGCAAGCTTTGAGCCTCTTCGGGGTGATGCCCTGAAAGTTGCTCTGCCTTACCACGCCTCCAGGAAGGAACCAATAATTTTTGCTCTCTTTAAAATAAAATGAAATATTAATAAAAACGGGAAAAACGAAACGATTTGTGATTTGGGGTGTCATCCATGCGCAGGGGCTATGCTATTTTTTTCTGTTTCGTTGCTGATTAAGTTTACAATCCGTCGAAACGAGAAGGTGCGTCAGTGCCGCTAATGAGGGTGTATAAGCTTTAGCCAGCTGTTAAGCAGGCACCAGCGCGTACAGCGCTCAGTTCGATGCTAAATACGATCAGGTGTGTAGTCTGGAGCGAATTTAGCGCCCGCATAGTGCCGAAAATATTGTTTCGGCTACTATTCAACTGGTGATCAATTTGCGGCCTTGACCAGAGCCAACGGCACAGGGTCCTAACCGTTTTTAGCTCGCGTCTGGTCATGGACTACAGCGCGCCGCCACGGCCTTTGAGTAGCGGCTACCAGTCACCGGGAGGGGAGCGACCAAGGTTACACAGAAGGTTGTCAGGAGACCCTTCGCGATCTGATTGGTCGCCGGATAGTGACGCCACCATTTGTCTTGCCACCCGGGATTCAAAAAACGACTTTTCTGGCTGTGTTTCTATTAAGCGTTGTTGCCAACACAGAATAACAGCATACATAAAATTTCGTCGTCACAGGCCTTACCAACAAGAAATGCCAATAGTTTTACTCAGATGCCGTATTGTTCGAAATATTCCCACGGATGAGAAACAACCATAATAAAGGCCAAGATGGCCGCCACGCGGCCACTCAGCTGAGCGTAGGGGTAGGTGCTACTCCTAATTTTTTCGCATCTATCGACCAGCAGAGCATTCCAGTGAAACTAACGTTATTTCTCAACGCAAGAGGATGGCAAGACGAAATTTCACGCATTCCTATCATTCTGTGACGGTAATAGCCCGTAATCTAGACACACCCAAACGAGTCTTTATTTAAATTCCATACGGCAAGAAAATGGTGACGTCGCGGTCCGGCGACGAATCAAACTACACCTGTATGAACATACTGCCAAAACCTGCTGGGGAGCGAGAGAGCGAAAAATTCATGGAGGTGCGAGGTATCGATCCCCGTTCCTCTCGCATGCGAAGCGAGCGCTCTACCATCTGAGCTACACCCCCTCCCACAAGTGAGTGGGTCTGTTCAAAGCAAGGCGAGATTTCTCACGACCTGCTTAAGAAGAGTGGAGGAGGGCACGAATGACATTGCATGCGCCCTAGCAGAGCAATGTTGCGTGCTCGGACCTGTAGGTTAACGGCCCGGCACGCTTCCGCTGTGCTACTCTGCTGGCGGACGAGTGGTAACGTGCTTTTTATGAAGAGGGCTAGTCTGTGATCGGTCTAGATGTGGCGGTCACAGTGCTCTAGCAGCTGGCACAGTAGGCATTCCAAAGCGAGGGTCGAAGGCCCGCTGGCCCGTAAGTCTACGGGTATGATTGTCGCTTTGGGTACCAGAGGTTCCAGATCTAAATCCCGGGCGGAACTCTCGGCTAACGGTCCCATGGTGTAATGGTGAGCACGCTGGACTTTGAATCCAGCGATCCGAGTTCGAGCCTCGGTGGGACCTAGATTTTACTAGGATTGTTTTCGCCAACCAGCCACTGTCGGAAAGTAGAGGGACGAAGAGAGGATAGAACCGTGCAAAAAAGAGATGGCATTACATCCCTGGCGGGGATCGAACCCGCGACCTTCGGATTAGAAGTCCGACGCGCTTTCCACTGCGCTACAGGGACTTTAATAAAATACGCGATTGTGTGTGTGTGTGCGTGCGTGCGCGCGCGCGCGCGCGGTCGACGCAGTTGCTGACGGCCCTAGTTACATTTTTTTCTTGTTAACCAATTTTGTGTTATTTTTCATACATCAAAAAGGAATGTATTGTTAAACTTTATCGCACCGATGCCAGTGTGACAGCGCAAAGGTTGAACCCGACATGCATCGGGCAAACCGCCGCAAACTGAAAATGAGTTGTGTCCAGGGTGCACCTTAGTTGGTATCGGAGGCCTCTCGATCTGCGGTCAAATGCTCTGCCATACATGCTGTATATCCCCTGGTCCTCTGTAGCCAGAAGGCGCACAGGTTGATAAGCGTTGCTTGGACACGTGCGCAGAATATCGGGACGATCCCGTCAGAGTTCGTACTTGGAATCTTTTGAACGGTAGTGATTTGCCAGAGGTACCACTGTGAGTCTGAGTCCAGCAATCCCGAGGTCAGATGTCGGCGGTGGGCCCATCTCTCTTTACCCCCAGACTTGCCGCGCAGTCAGACCTACCACAATAAGGTCGTTAGTGTAGAGGCGCCTGCCTCCGTAGCTCACTGGTTACGGCACCAGTCTCGTCATGATTGCAAAGTCAACTGGGGGTCGAGAGTTCGATTGGGCCTGGTGGCAAGTAATAAATTATATTTTTTTTGACAAAGTTCTGGTCAAGTCAGGCAGGGGCACTTTATCCAGGACTCAAATCCTGGACGCGGGCTCTTGTTTTTCGTCGTTCGCTAGATACATGCCAAGAAGAGTGAACGCACGGAGCAGAAATGAGTGATGAAATGAGCAAAAAAAAAAGAACGCCCTTCCCGGCGGGGAATCGAACCCCGGTCTTCCGCGTGACAGGCGGAGATACTGACCGTCTCGTGTGATTTGAGGTATCTCGTCACACACCGCCCACGTGCTGCTCCGCAGGCGTGCGCATTCTTTAAAAAGCAAGATTTACATCTTGCTGTGGTTTAACGCTCTCCGAGCTAAACCATCTTTCCACTCGCCTTTTTCAAGGCGAGAACCGGGTCTCGTAGAGATGGGTATCGAATGCAAAAGTATCGATATGAAAAATATCGATATCTGATTTCTGCGATATATCGTGTATCGATATATCGACGATGAATATATCGATATAGCAAATATCGGACAAATATCGATAAAAAGTTAAAGTAGCGGCGAAAAAATCTTTTTGGTAATAAAAAACATAGATTTCTAAAAAAAAGACCATTTATCAAAATAGTATCAAAAATAATTGATAAACACAACGCCTCGGCTCGCTTCGGCTGCGACCCGACCGCCATCTCTCGGCTCTCCACCAGTCCGATGCTAGCCAGAGACCAGGCCAGACGCTGTGCACACGTGCGGAGCGGCCAAGTGCCGTCGATTCATCCCCTAGTTTTCCAAATTTTGAACAGTAATTTTCAATCGATATCTTTCACGATATAAGGGTTTTTATATCGATACAAACGATTATCGCCAGGCTTCATATCGATAGGAAATATCGATCTATCGCAATAAAATATCGATATTGTGATATAGGGGCTGTGCACAAACCACGTGGCCGGTTTTGGGGGGGGAGGGGGGGTGCGAAAAGCCACGCCCGGCCACAGGGGGGGAGGGGGGGTTAGGGGCCGGGTCACGTGGAAACCCTCTTGCCAAACAAATCTCACTAAAACATTCTCGATTGAAAAAAAAACTTGAAGTTTTCTTGATTTCAGCATTCCTTTCCACGCCTTTCCACTTGATTTTTCCACGAAAATGGTATTTCTGTTCCAATACACTCGAACTTTGCAAACGTAAAAAAAAATATTTGCTCTAAAATTGCGCTTTTTCACCAGAAATCGATAAAAATCGTCAAATAATTTTGAGAAAATTGCAAAAGCCACGTGGAAATGGGGGGGGGAGGGGGGGGGGTTGGTGAAAATACCACACATGGTCACAGAGGGGGGGGAGGGGGTCAAAAAGTGGCCTAAAACCGGCCACGTGGTTTGTGCACAGCCCCATATCGATACCATATCGCCCATCTCTAGGGTCTCGATATCGTTTCCGACGTATCGACTCTTTGAGCGTACCTGGTCGTGCACTTCGAACGATTGTGTAGACTCCGTCTCACGATCATTTCGATTTTGCACTTTCTTTTCTTTCTCCATCTTCTCCTATTTTTAAGGTTTTTATTCAAAATTTTCTTTTGGTTTCAAAATTCCTTTTTGTTTCAATGTTTTTGGCTTAAATTACTTTCAAGATGTCCACGGACATGTACGAGACAATCACCCAGCACCCTGCGGTCCTTGACAGTTTCTGTCGAAGCGTTTGCGGACAAACTGTTGGGGACACTTTGAGTGCTGGAAGGTTGAGTGCTCGTACTGCCAATGACTCTACCGCTCTGGCTAGCTATGTGCAGGGTAACCTCACGCAGCAGCTTGAGTCGAGAGCTGAGCGGCGCCTCTTTTTCATGCCTTTTGTTCTCGATGAGAAAGAGGTGAAGGACATACATTCGTATTTTCCGAACTATCGTCTCAAAGTGCCTGACCCAAAAACACCTGAGGAGGTAGGCTACTGCGCCCCAGAAAGACACTCGCACGCCAAGGCGAAGACAGTCGAGTGCTTGGTTGAGGCCGAGACGGTAGAGAAATTTTGTAAGCATTACCCTAGCGCTAGAATCGTGTATGTGGATGCAAAAGTCTCTAAACTGGCAAAATCGCCATACCAACATCAGATTCATACCTGCGTGTCTGACTCAGATCTTCGGCAGGCCAAACGTAACAGCCAAGAGATTGCCACACTTCAGTTGGCTCCCTTATGCAGCTCTAGTAGCAAAGAGATGGCTTCTATCAGAGAGTATGCCAACAATGCCTTGAGAGACGACCTAATCTGCTTCAAAGGCCCAAGATCTTGTTCATCAAAGGCGAACGCTGTGTTCTTTGGGATGTCAGCGAATAACTACACCGTCAGTGAAGCCATTCAGATTATGATGAGGCATGGTGCTGTCAAAGCCTTTGGTGTAGTTATTAACCCTTTCCCCATGATTTTCACCACCGAGGGAAGATTGTCAGAGCTTAACCAGAGATGGATTCGTATCAACAAATATGGTACCGCTCTTCAACTAATGAACAAGTTTGTGGGTATGTCCGGCGGTAGAGTTGTTGGATCTAACCATGAAGTCGTATTTACGTATGACGATGCTGACATGCCATATACTCATTCCCTAGAGTCTATGATGACCTGGTTCACCTGTCCTACTGTCATGGTGGGAGACGAGGTCTTCAGCGTAACATTGAGAACCATAACTGCCGAGATGTGTATTGCCACTATTGAAAGACTGTTCACAAAATTTTCAAACTTGACGGCAGCTCACGTTTACACCTTCCCCAGTGGTTTTCCAGAGAACCACATTGTAGTTAGCTCCATCATTATTGATCCTAATGTTAAGGATAATGGTCTCCACCGTCGCTTCTACAAGACAATTGAATTCATTATGCCTTCCGAGCTCTTAACACAGTGTTTGACGTATGCTAGTATGACAGACGACAAGGATGGCCGCAAGTTCGCTAAGTACCTAGCTAGCGTAAGTCAAAAGATGTACATTGGACATGCAGAAACAGTTACTAAAAGTTTGAAAGTAGAGTATATGATATCTATCTGGCTCGCTTTCAAAGCTTATTGCTTCAGAATGAAGGGACGTCAAGACTACGTTACCTCACCGATTGTGTCCGCAGCTCGTCGTGATGCTGGTGCCTCCTGGATCACCCGATTTTTTCACCTTTTGCGTCAATACGCAGTATGTGTCTTACAGTGAGGAGAATCTCACTGATTATTGCACCAAAGCCAATGTGGAAGCTCACACTGACAAATTGAGTCCAGGATCTGTTTGGAATCCGGTATTGTGGGTAAAGACAGTTTGGTCAGTGTGTGAAGCTATTGTCAGAATGGATGTATCATTGCGTGAGGATGAGTTTGATTTCATTGGTGTGCGAATGCCACCGGCTTGGGTAAGTTACGTGAAAACTGGAAATTCCAGTGGAAAGGTAGCTATGAATGAAGTAAAGGAGGTTTTTGATGAGTTGTCAAACGCATTGGTGGGTGCGAAACCGTTTTCTAGAAACGACGCTCCAAATAAACAGACCGTGGAAGCTTTCTTGAAGGCGTTCCAGAGCTTGGGATGTGAGAGCTTGAACAACTCGGAGAAACTTTAGGACAAGGTCAAGGAGCTGACAGGTGCTATGACTTTTGGTAATGCTGTGCGAGTCTCTTCATGTCCACGTGAGAAGACCTTATCCTACGTCGCCGTCCCAGAAGATGGCGATTGCTTGTTCTCTGCAATATCTGTATGCTCTGGACACGACGTTGCAACCTTAAAAACAGCTATGGGATACACCAGCACGCCGTTGACTGGGTGGATTGTAGGCGAAGTGATGCACAAGTTTTACCTTAAGTTTGGAATTTCTTCATGTGTGCACGATCGTGCTACGAGCACTATATTGAGATATGGTGATGCTGCAGCCTTGTCAAAAATGATCCATATTGTCATTGAGAACTTTCATGCTGGTGCCTTGGTTGAAGATGGTGTTATTGAAGGTACCAGATACAGCGTTCCATTCTTGAGAACTCTTGGGAGCGATCTCAATGCCAAAATAGTCAGAAAGTGTGACCCTTTGTTGAAGTCAGTTTCTAAGAAGCCTATCAAAGCTCTTTGTATCGGTAAGCTCCTTTTTGAGTGTGCTGCTTTACGACCATACAACATTGATGAAATGACGGTGCTAACATCCTCAAAAAAAGAGATGGATAAGGTTCTGGCGTACGTGGGAGCTTGTAATTTGCCTTACAAGGTCAGCGTAACGTGTAACGTTATTCGAGAAAGCCAAAGATTTGATCTCATTATCATCACACCAGAGAATGCATTGGATTCGCTTTGTGGCTCCCCTTTGACTATGTTTGCGCATGCGTATTTCGACCTCTTGAGTGAGAATGGACTCATTTTGATCGGTTACTACTGTTCCGCTGTCGTGCGCAGCATGTTAGAGGGTCATAACAACAATGTGGTGATGATTGGTGCTCACAGTGTGACCAGGCCCAAATTCTTCTCTGCAGAGGACTGCGTGACTGTCGGGACCGAGAGGGGATTGGTTAGCCTGGATTCTACCAGAGTTCTAACTGCAGCCGACTGGCACAACCTTGGTCTCGAGGAAAAGTCCGCATTTCAGATGTGCTTCCTGTTTAGGAATAGAATCTCGACCTGTGAGTTGCAGAAGGGCTGCCTGCAGCAGAAAGTCTATGATTCCCCGGCGTTGAGCAAAATCAAAAGAGAAGAGGGCTTGACGATCTGCCATGACTGGATGTCTGCGTATCTTGCAGGTAGTGCTGTGATTCTTTCTGCCAATTGCTATCCCTACAAAGATCTTTTTCTGTCGATGCTAAGTTTGGGGGTTTCTGGAAAAAGTGATGAAAATTTTGTGGGTCCCCAGACGTTTTTAGCAGTCATGACGAAAGACATGCGCTCTTATCGAGAGGCAATGTTTGAATCTCTTTTTGAGGAGTACAACTTGGGTTCTGTGGTAGTGATAGTCAGGATGGAAGACATCTACGACTTGGACGAACACGGAGCTTATATGTACACAGGCATTGAAACACTCCTCAAAGGCTTCAGCACATCAAAAAGAAGCTTCCACATGTACTGTGAGAACGGCGAGATCGTTGGCTTCAAGGCCGCAGACATTCCAAAAGGAACACTCAAAACAAAACAGCGACTCTCTGAACGGGCCTTCTCAAAAACTGAAAGAGAAAAGGAAGGTAAGAACGCCTTCTTTCAGTGTCGAGCTCGAGGCTCAGGCGGGCCACGAATTTTATGTTTAATTTAAGAGATAAATAAAAATTAAAAAAAAAAACTAAAATAAATGAAAATGGAAAAAAAATATTACTGTTAAGTTCCCTATTTTATAAGTTTGTTATCACCATTGGTACAGTTATAATTATATTTCGTAAAGCTTCCTTGTATACTAGACAATGATGTTTCTAACACCACATAGTACATTGCTACTCCTGTCTGGTCTGAGTCTAGGTCTTTTGGTGATTGGCTTGTGTGTGGAGGTGGGTTTGTTTGAAATAATTTGTATGCTTAGTTTGTTATTTATGTTGGGTATCAACTAAGGACTCAGCCCTGGAGGACTTTGCTTCATGAATCACCTACACCTCTCAAGTTAAGTAAATAAAGTTACCTTTCTCACCCATCACTCACTAATACATATTTTCTCTTTCATCTTGTCCCGTATGGCTCCTTAATGCCTTGTTTTCTTCTGTTTCAGACACCATGGCTCCGGTTGTTGAACTTTGGGGTGATCTCTTCATCATGCCCACTGCTTTAGCCCATGCAGTTAGTGTAGACCTTCATATGGGTGCTGGCATTGCAGTCGGCTTTAAGGAGTATTTTGGGAGAGTCGATGAACTTCTACAGCAGAAGAAGAAAGTGGGAGAGGTGGCTTACCTCAAACACAATTCTCACTACATTTTCTACCTGATCACCAAGCAGCATTACTACGATGAATCAATCTCTCTTGATAGTGTACTCAGCTGCCTCGTCCACTTGAGTGCATTGTGTGGTTCCCTGGGCATTCAAGAAATCTCAATGCCTCGGGTTGGCTGTGGGCTTGATCTGTTAAAATATGAAGACGTGTTGCCTTTAATTCATGCTGCATTCTTTGATTGTAGTGTGAAGGTCAATATTGTTACTCCTCCACCTACATTCAATGGCATGGCAGTGCTTGGTGATAGTCAGGGTCTTCGATTGCTGCTGAATCGAGGAACACTTCCTGCTGGTTTCAAGACCCGACCCTTCCCTAAGCATGCCGGCTTCAGTGTGTCAGGACTCACCGCTGATGAACGTCTCAGAACTTTGGATGAGATTCCGAACAACTCTCTTGGAGATGCACTTGTTTTCATCGGCACCAATGATCTTCTTGCATTGGCAGCAATGGAGTCAGGACAGGTAAGAACATGCAAATTAGTCTTTTCGATGGTGATGAAACTCATAGGGGAGATATGAACTTTTTTTTTTTTATTGCAGCATAAATCCCTGAGGAAGATGCGTCAGACACTCTCCATTCTACGGACTGTCTTATCCAAAAAGTGCAAGTCTCATGCAAGGGCTATCATCACCACAGTTCCGCCTCTTCCTAAGCTGCTATCACCCAGGGATGGAGATGTGGAGTTAAATCGCCATCTCTGGACATCTTACAACAAGATCCTGTTGGAGCTCAGTATGCCCCGTTTCTTTGTGCTGAATGTGAAGCAGTTCTTCATGAAAGATGGAGTTGTACAGGAGGATCTGTTTGAGAGGTAAATTGAAGTGTTCAAATGTAAGCAATAAATAGGAGTAGAGTGTTCATTTCTCATCGTGTTTGTTTTGTTATGTTTCAGCTTCATGGGACAGGATTCAAGGAGGCGCATTGACAGAATGCATATCAATGACAAGGGGATGAACGCCATCGAAGCAGCCCTCAAGACAGTCCCTCCATTTCTTCCTTAGGTTCATGTTTTCCTCCAGTGGAATACCCTATTTATTTTAATAATATCAATCAATCAATTAGTTTAAATCTTATACTGACAAAAAGTTCATGTGATGAAAAGTGCTTTGCTTTTTTTTCCTTGGTCATATTATCTGTGATGTTTTGACCGTCTTGGTGCTAACTGTACTGTGATGATAGTATGTATCTACATTGTATCATTTTAATCTATACACATCTAATTTTTGTGATGTTTGGGCTGAATTTGTGATAACTGTTCTGTGATGAAAGTATTTACATTATATCATTTTAATCTACACACATCTAATTTTTGTGATGTTTTGCTTTGACTGCCTTTGTGCTAAGTGTTCTGTTATTGAATTATTTACATTATAATATTTTAATCTATTTACATCTAATCTTCTGATTTCTAATCTTATTATCCTCATCCTTTATATATATTATACGGACGACAGATGTAAGAGTTTTTTTTCCTTTGTCGGCGACCCAGCGCGATAGTTCCTCATTGGCTTCTTTTGCCAGGCATTTTCTGAGGAACTATCGCGCTGGGTCGCCGAGGGCAGGGAGGGCTCCCCCCACCAGTCGGCCGGGCCAGGCGGCGCACGCATTTCAAACAGTCGCCGAGCGCCGCCCGCTAGCGCGCAGGCAAAACATCCCGTTTTTTAGTGGGTTACCGGTGGGGCTAAATAACTTTGGCGGTTCGAGCCGATGTATAGGACGCTAAGGAAGAGTTCTGTGCTGCACACACCTCGAAAATATGAACGTTGGTCTCCGTAGGGCCTAACTCCTCCCGGGGGCTTTAACTCGCTCGCCAGGTCGAACCACACGGCGCACGGCCACCGGGCAGGTGGTGTTCGAAAGAGGGCCCCCTAGGTTACATTTGATGTGAATATGACTCACCTGCGCCGCGCGCCGCCGCCCCGCTCGGACCCCGCGCGGGCCCAAATCTTTAACGCCGATGCGCGGTGGGTTCCCGACATCGCAGAGCGCCCGGACAAAAAGCACCGTATTCAGCATCGTATTACCTTTCAAAAAAACCACCGATGGAGTTTTCGATTTTTTTGGGGGCCAGCCTAGTCCACGTATAGGGTATTGGTCTAGAACGCCGAGCGGAAGTTGAAGAACAAAAACGCAAGATGGAAATGACTCGCGGCGCGGCGGCACGCTCCCCCACTCCCGTCGGCGAGGAGAAGGAGCAGCGCCCGGGTGGGGGCCGAGCGGAGCCGAGCTGAAGCTCCTGCGCACGAGCCGAAGCCGAGCGCGGCCCAACTCCAGCTCGGCTCCGCTCGTCCCCCACCCGGGCGCTAACCCCTCTCCTCCCCGACGGGAGTGGGGGAGCGCGCCGCCGCGCCGCAAGTCATTTCCATCTTCCGTTTTTGTTTTTCAGCTTCCGCTCGGCGCTCTAGACCAATACCCTATTACGTCAAGATCTTGCGAAATAGCTGGGACCCAAAAAGTGTCGAGCAGCGTGATCACGAATAGAACAATGAGCAGGGGTGGATAGCCGGAGTATTAAGCCCTGTGACGTCACATTTTCGTTGAAAAAAGTTCCAAACAACAAAATACACTCACCGATCAGGGTACCAAACCAACTCCACCAAACTAATTTTGTTTTTCAAATTGTTTCAGAGGTCGCAAAACAGCATGGCGGTCAACGTCACATTGAATGTAAGTAATTTACCACAGAGCACATAAGCTTTCAAAAACTAGAATGACAATTACTGATTTTATTTTTCTTTACGACTTTCAGAGGACGATGTCAACCGCCAGGCCAGGACAGCAGATCACCGAGAGAGCAGGACTGATGGCGGGTCGCACATATGTCGGTATGCCACCAGATGGTTCTTGCTTGTTTCACAGCTTTAGTCACTGGTTACAAATCCCTGCACCACAATTGCGCTACCTTGCTGCAAATTACGTATTTGCTCACTGGGATGACGAAACTGCAAGCGGCATTTTCTACGGCCACCTGACCGAAGACAGCCGTGGTTTCCCTTACGAAAAGTCTGTCTACCTGCAGGAAATGAGAGACAAACGGTCAAGGTATGGTGGACCAGCAGAAATATGTGCCTTATCGGCAATACACAACTTAAATGTTGAAGTCATTTCCGTGCAGTATAATGCCATACAGTTATTAATAAAGACAAACCCCAATTCCCCTACACACCACACACCCTCCGATATTCAGAAAATCCTGGAGCTGGCCATTACGAGCCTTACACCACGATTATTACCCAAACACCCAAACCAAACCAGCCCACGCAACCGCAACAATCTCAAGATAACAGAACTCCTACAACTCCACACCAGCCAAAACAAACACGACCACTTACGCCACCAAACGCAATTCACAACACTCCACCACCAACGCCCAACAAAACCCCACAAAAAACACCAAAAGCCCGGGAAAGCACAGTTCCCCATTCATCCCCCTCACACCACCTTCATCCAAAAAAGACAGTACTTCCAGCCCAGTACTAGAAATACAAGAGGACGATTCACAAAGCGACAGTGACATGTCTGACACTTCAAACGAATTAATATACGAACTCACCGACGACGAAACTACAAAACACCGGTACCACGTTCCTACACCTTTCTCCGACGACGACAGCCAAACAATGACTTTCGACAATAACGACCCCTGCACCTCTACATCACAGGATAACAGCCAGAATATTCACCTACAGATTGATGGCGTATTTTCTCCACCACAACCAATACAAAGTCCACAGGAAACAGTTTCCGATACGGACAACAGCCAGAACATACAAATGCACATTGACAGTCCATTCTCACAAAACGAACAAACTACGACCAAAGTAAAAATTGTGTCCCATCTTGGACCAGGGCCTTTCGAAGGCAGCCAGTACATCCACACGCCACAAACGCCGTTTAGTTTCTACGAGTCACTTGGTCGGTTTTTGGATAAAGACCCACAAAAGCTCAAAGAAGATCTCATTGTGTACATGAACAACAACTGGGCACAGTGTGCAAAACTATACAAACAAAAAACAAAGAAAACTCACAACAAAACATCACACATACTCCATGTAATAAAGGACACATCATTCCCTACAAGAATGGAAATGTTTGCACTTGCACAAATGGAGAACAAAAACATCCGTTTGATTATTGACCCCGCGCAAAGTAGTCTGCTTCACGAGGCACGGAATTCAAGTGACCCCGACCAGCTCCACATACGCGCATCAATGATCAACGGAAACTATTACTACACCCCCATTGTCCAACTTTATGACGGAGGATCAATGCATGTAAGTACAAAACCTCTTTCTGCAACACGATTAAAAATCATATATGAAATCTCAAAAATGTTTTATTTGTTTTGCAGGATGTTCCACCGCCCATCAATTTTACTTTCCAGATACCGATAGGATCCTACCGATGTTCAACATACCTCACCGACAAACACGACGCCGACAGCTTTTACCGATCACTTCAATTTCATTTGCAGCGACAGGGACAAAAAACAACGACGAAACACATACGGACATCCGTCAACGACTACATACGAAACAATTATGACAACCTTTATTCTTTGCTAACACATTTACATGACAAAAAGTTCAAATCAATAAACGAATACAAAAAATACTACACAAGCAAAGCCTTTTTCCCATCACAAGTAGAAATAGAAACTGCTTCAAAACTCTTCAAAATACTCATCATCATCATTTTTGACGGGGAGTCAATGCAGGCAAAAACTTCCTATCAATCGCACCAATCAATCTAACACTGCGAAACGTGCCAGCAAACAAAGGTGTTATCCAATGTGCTGGTGCATATCACCCAATTATAGAACTGTACCATGTTTCCTACCCTACATACCTCAGCTTTGTTCTTTTTGACACCGACCCAAAAATTTCAGACCTGCAGACGAAAATAATCTTGAAAGACCTAGGTGACGTAAAATTGACGACACTGATCCCACGAGTATCATTGACTCACGTCATTACTTTCAATAACTTACCAAACTTCGACGATCCAAAACTGACTAAACTCATACCACAAGTGACTGTCGACAAACTCCACGACCCAAACCTAACACACCTTCTACCCGAGGTTAACATTAACAGGATTCCAGGCACCCAGATTGACGGATCGAAAACCCTCTCCGGCACACAGATGCCACCGGACATATTCGATGATAGCGACTGCGTTGTGTTGGATGACGACAATAATGACCCAGATTGGAACGATTCGTCAGCCTCCACAACATCAGAAGAATATCCTAATGAAAACATTTTAGATGGTAACTATTTCAATACCTTATTTGAATGAACATACTGTCTACAAAAATATTAACGTTTTTCTTCATATAGATTATGAAAACCCGCTGCAGGACGTTTACTTTCCATACGAGACGGACGGTGGCGTTGATCTGCCCCGACGCATTGGAAATACTCGCCAACCGCCAGTAAGAAAACTTCTATATATCTGAAACACATCTTGAATTGAAACACGCAGTAAAATTTGTAATCTATTTTTCAGATGCAATAACGGAACGAGGGACATACAGACTCAATGTGATAAATTTGACTAAATCCTACATGTGGGCGGCAACATGCAGCGATGAAGATCCGACCGAAGCACGGCCACTTTATTTTGGTCATATGGACGTAGTATGTCAGCACTGTGGAGCACGGTTTTGGAAAGGGGAAAAATTACAGAGACAACGTGGCAGCGATCGATTAACATATGAGATTTGTTGTGGAAAAGATGGCGTCATGCATCACACTATGGATGCGCATGCTCACATTCGTGAACCAGATGCCGAAATCAAAGACTTGTACACTGGCAATTCAACAGAGGCAAAAGAATTCCAAAATAATTTCAAACAATATAATTCCGCTTTGGCCCTTGTCCACCAAATTGTAAAACGTAATTACAAGGGAGCCACTGGCATGCAAACGGTTTATTTTGATGGTGTTTTAAGTTTCCTAAACAATGTTCTAAATCCTATGGGAAGCAGATACCGTCGCAGCAGTGCTGCCATATACTTTATTGACGATTTAAATGTATCAGCTCAAAAGCGCAGAGAGTTGATTCCGCACTTCCGCAACTTGGTGCCAGAAACACTTATCAAATTAGAGGCTTATCTCAGGCAGCACAATGAGTACATGCGCATTCTGATGACTGCAAAGGCTCTGTATGACCAAGAAATACGCCAAGCACAACAACAAAATACTAATCCAAATGATATTTGCGTTGTTTTTAACCCCCGCCCTTCCCAAAATTTATTAGGGACTGATCGTCAGTTTGTTAACCACCTGACAGTTGATGGAACTGTTGTGGCTGTGCCAACCGGATCAAGACTTGTCGCACTGTAAAGGGATGTGGCACCAGACATTGCTTATGATTATGTCTTCAGAATGTCAGAGGAGTTCGAAATGAATCAAGATCTACACATAATGAGGAAAGACAGAGCACTCCTTGATGTTCTTGCGTATCCTTTATTTCACCTCCATGGCGAGGATCCTTACTTCCATACTCCTATTAATAATCGCGCAGAAGCAATGCTTGATGTTGAAACTGATGATGTCTTACCATTGTTTCAGGACAAGACAGCACGCTTCAATCGGATCTACAACTATCGCTTAATGATATGGGATAGTTTCAACCCACTTTTTTGGGGACGAAGCCTTTTTTTGGAGTATGTTATTTAAGCAGCGATTCGACTTAAAGAGGAGCAACTTCAGTTCCTTCAGTTTAACCAACACAGATTATCGACTGAGACACGGCTGAATATTGAAAATGTGTTAGCTAACCTATCCGGCTATTAAAAATCTTCACCCAAATACTATTCAAGAGTATCAAGGCAATCAGCATGATCATGTTGTGGGATATCGTTCAGATCCGTCCAAACTTGCATTGTACGACTCTGCAAACCACATCAACGTTCTCATTTCAAGGCATACTCAAAGCTTCACTTATGTTTGTAACACCAGAGATCTCACTGCCCGAAAGATAGAACATGCAAAACAAAAAACAGACGATGAGATTCTCAAATATCGGACTCAGAAAACAGATGGTTTCTTGGAATTGAAACCGCGTTCCATCAACTTGCCTTTCCCGGAAGAAAAGTGGTGTGCAGCCCCTTTTGTCGCCGGTGGTCCCATTCGTTTGATGCCTAAGAAATTCTTGGCCGCGAGTTCACATAAGGTGAATACAAATGTATCAGAAAAAAGGCAACTTAACTGAAAATATAAGGGAAAACTTGGATTGTCTTTTCAGCGGACCTCAGGGACATTCATTTGATGTGAATGAGGTCGAGGCCGACGAGGTGGAAACCGTCAGTGCAGGTAATATGTATGTTTGCACCATTTTGTAATTTGTTTTTTGTTATTTAAGTTATTTTACTGCGTAACATATATAATAAGGTTATTACAATTAATATTTTATCGATAATAAGCCTTAAATAGGTTATGACGCCTAAAATACAGGTGATTACGCGAAAGTCTGGCTCAAATCGCCCAAGAAAACGCAAATCGCCCAAGAAATCGCAAAACCAGCCGACAAATCGCCCAATTTGCGACCATCGCAAAAGTCCTCTTTTTGGTCGCATTTTACCGACTGAAGTAGCCCAAATTGCGATAAATCGCCCAATCTGGCAACGCTGCTCAATGGTTCGAGTTTGAGACTCATTATAAAACTATATCTATATGTATACATGTATTACGAAGTCCTGCTAGAAGATTTCTAGAACCATACTTGCAGGTAGGGAGTAATTTGTCCCTACTTGGGAAATATGTCCAAGTACACAGTACTTCCTACATACTTTTCAAGTTCATACTACTTAAATGCAGTGTTAATTATTAATTGTTATTTATCTTCATTGCTCTCAAGGTACAGAGTGGCAATGAGTTTTTTTTTTTTTGTAATACCGTTGTTTCTGAAGGTGTGTGTTGTTATTTTTTCATAATAAATACATGTGATACACTGAAGAACGCAACGAATTGGTGGGTAATAATCGACAGATGTGCCCTATTTAAAGAACTCTGATGTCTAATGAACCATAGTAAAGGTAGATATTCTTACCACGAATACCCTTTTGTTCAAGACTATTATATTTGAACACCATTTGCTGGTATAGATTACAATTTTCGATTTACCTTCTCCTTTGATAACGATACATGTTTAAACTATTCGAAGTGACCAGTTCACACTTAGCTGTCAGAGAAGAAGGGAACGAGGCTTGACAGACAATCAGTTACAACTGGAATGCGCAAGGCTTTTGCCAAAAGTCCGATGCGTGCTGTAATGCTTAAATTGGCATCGGTGTAATAGGGGTCTAAACCTGGATGACAAGATGCACCTGTTGTAAACTGTGGGCAGGTATGGGTGAAACACGCAAGGAAATCCCTCCCACCTTGAAGCCTTTCATAGTCTGTCGGACTCAGAAATTCTCGCCGCCCAGAATACTCCACTGCCCGGTTGCCTGATCTGTTGGATGTGAGAGTACAGGCCTGTGAATGTGAAATGATTGCTCTCTTGTTGCCGTCAATGCAGTCTTGTAGTGTCAGCCGTGTTTTCTGCACTACGGTTTCATGCTGTAGCTGGCAATGTTTCCCCAAAAGAAACTCTTTCTTGTAACTGGCAGGAAGGCTGAGAAGCAGCGCTTCGATGGAACACCCATGTCACTGTCGGCAGTAATAATCAGAACATTAGTGGGAAAAGGTGCTGTAACCACATAACATACTTCACAGAGATGTTTATCTTGTCATTTGCTGGAGTCTAGATAGCAGGTATTTTCGAAAAGCCAATGAACTCTGTGATTGTGATCTTTATATTTATTCTGCAAACATTTAAGAATTCTGATAAATTCAAAATATAGCAGCCCGGCCCCACCCTGCAGACCGCTTCGCTGCGCTGGCAACTCCGTTCGGCCGGGAGCGGCCTAGCCTGCCCTGCCGGCGGCGTTATGGAATCACAGGTTAATCACAATATCGATATTTTATTGCGATAGATCGATATTTCCTATCGATATGAAGCCTGGCGATAATCGTTTGTATCGATATAAAAACCCTTATATCGTGAAAGATATCGATTGAAAATTACTGTTCAAAATTTGGAAAACTAGGGGATGAATCGACGGCACTTGGCCGCTCCGCACGTGTGCACAGCGTCTGGCCTGGTCTCTGGCTAGCATCGGACTGGTGGAGAGCCGAGAGATGGCGGTCGGGTCGCAGCCGAAGCGAGCCGAGGCGTTGTGTTTATCAATTATTTTTGATACTATTTTGATAAATGGTCTTTTTTTTAGAAATCTATGTTTTTTATTACCAAAAAGATTTTTTCGCCGCTACTTTAACTTTTTATCGATATTTGTCCGATATTTGCTATATCGATATATTCATCGTCGATATATCGATACACGATATATCGCAGAAATCAGATATCGATATTTTTCATATCGATACTTTTGCATTCGATACCCATCTCTACGAGACCCGGTTCTCGCCTTGAAAAAGGCGAGTGGAAAGATGGTTTAGCTCGGAGAGCGTTAAACCACAGCAAGATGTAAATCTTGCTTTTTAAAGAATGCGCACGCCTGCGGAGCAGCACGTGGGCGGTGTGTGACGAGATACCTCAAATCACACGAGACGGTCAGTATCTCCGCCTGTCACGCGGAAGACCGGGGTTCGATTCCCCGCCGGGAAGGGCGTTCTTTTTTTTTTGCTCATTTCATCACTCATTTCTGCTCCGTGCGTTCACTCTTCTTGGCATGTATCTAGCGAACGACGAAAAACAAGAGCCCGCGTCCAGGATTTGAGTCCTGGATAAAGTGCCCCTGCCTGACTTGACCAGAACTTTGTCAAAAAAAATATAATTTATTACTTGCCACCAGGCCCAATCGAACTCTCGACCCCCAGTTGACTTTGCAATCATGACGAGACTGGTGCCGTAACCAGTGAGCTACGGAGGCAGGCGCCTCTACACTAACGACCTTATTGTGGTAGGTCTGACTGCGCGGCAAGTCTGGGGGTAAAGAGAGATGGGCCCACCGCCGACATCTGACCTCGGGATTGCTGGACTCAGACTCACAGTGGTACCTCTGGCAAATCACTACCGTTCAAAAGATTCCAAGTACGAACTCTGACGGGATCGTCCCGATATTCTGCGCACGTGTCCAAGCAACGCTTATCAACCTGTGCGCCTTCTGGCTACAGAGGACCAGGGGATATACAGCATGTATGGCAGAGCATTTGACCGCAGATCGAGAGGCCTCCGATACCAACTAAGGTGCACCCTGGACACAACTCATTTTCAGTTTGCGGCGGTTTGCCCGATGCATGTCGGGTTCAACCTTTGCGCTGTCACACTGGCATCGGTGCGATAAAGTTTAACAATACATTCCTTTTTGATGTATGAAAAATAACACAAAATTGGTTAACAAGAAAAAAATGTAACTAGGGCCGTCAGCAACTGCGTCGACCGCGCGCGCGCGCGCGCACGCACGCACACACACACACAATCGCGTATTTTATTAAAGTCCCTGTAGCGCAGTGGAAAGCGCGTCGGACTTCTAATCCGAAGGTCGCGGGTTCGATCCCCGCCAGGGATGTAATGCCATCTCTTTTTTGCACGGTTCTATCCTCTCTTCGTCCCTCTACTTTCCGACAGTGGCTGGTTGGCGAAAACAATCCTAGTAAAATCTAGGTCCCACCGAGGCTCGAACTCGGATCGCTGGATTCAAAGTCCAGCGTGCTCACCATTACACCATGGGACCGTTAGCCGAGAGTTCCGCCCGGGATTTAGATCTGGAACCTCTGGTACCCAAAGCGACAATCATACCCGTAGACTTACGGGCCAGCGGGCCTTCGACCCTCGCTTTGGAATGCCTACTGTGCCAGCTGCTAGAGCACTGTGACCGCCACATCTAGACCGATCACAGACTAGCCCTCTTCATAAAAAGCACGTTACCACTCGTCCGCCAGCAGAGTAGCACAGCGGAAGCGTGCCGGGCCGTTAACCTACAGGTCCGAGCACGTAACATTGCTCTGCTAGGGCGCATGCAATGTCATTCGTGCCCTCCTCCACTCTTCTTAAGCAGGTCGTGAGAAATCTCGCCTTGCTTTGAACAGACCCACTCACTTGTGGGAGGGGGTGTAGCTCAGATGGTAGAGCGCTCGCTTCGCATGCGAGAGGAACGGGGATCGATACCTCGCACCTCCATGAATTTTTCGCTCTCTCGCTCCCCAGCAGGTTTTGGCAGTATGTTCATACAGGTGTAGTTTGATTCGTCGCCGGACCGCGACGTCACCATTTTCTTGCCGTATGGAATTTAAATAAAGACTCGTTTGGGTGTGTCTAGATTACGGGCTATTACCGTCACAGAATGATAGGAATGCGTGAAATTTCGTCTTGCCATCCTCTTGCGTTGAGAAATAACGTTAGTTTCACTGGAATGCTCTGCTGGTCGATAGATGCGAAAAAATTAGGAGTAGCACCTACCCCTACGCTCAGCTGAGTGGCCGCGTGGCGGCCATCTTGGCCTTTATTATGGTTGTTTCTCATCCGTGGGAATATTTCGAACAATACGGCATCTGAGTAAAACTATTGGCATTTCTTGTTGGTAAGGCCTGTGACGACGAAATTTTATGTATGCTGTTATTCTGTGTTGGCAACAACGCTTAATAGAAACACAGCCAGAAAAGTCGTTTTTTGAATCCCGGGTGGCAAGACAAATGGTGGCGTCACTATCCGGCGACCAATCAGATCGCGAAGGGTCTCCTGACAACCTTCTGTGTAACCTTGGTCGCTCCCCTCCCGGTGACTGGTAGCCGCTACTCAAAGGCCGTGGCGGCGCGCTGTAGTCCATGACCAGACGCGAGCTAAAAACGGTTAGGACCCTGTGCCGTTGGCTCTGGTCAAGGCCGCAAATTGATCACCAGTTGAATAGTAGCCGAAACAATATTTTCGGCACTATGCGGGCGCTAAATTCGCTCCAGACTACACACCTGATCGTATTTAGCATCGAACTGAGCGCTGTACGCGCTGGTGCCTGCTTAACAGCTGGCTAAAGCTTATACACCCTCATTAGCGGCACTGACGCACCTTCTCGTTTCGACGGATTGTAAACTTAATCAGCAACGAAACAGAAAAAAATAGCATAGCCCCTGCGCATGGATGACACCCCAAATCACAAATCGTTTCGTTTTTCCCGTTTTTATTAATATTTCATTTTATTTTAAAGAGAGCAAAAATTATTGGTTCCTTCCTGGAGGCGTGGTAAGGCAGAGCAACTTTCAGGGCATCACCCCGAAGAGGCTCAAAGCTTGCGCAGACTCTGTTCTGTAAGTACCTTGCGCCCACCGATCGCGCCACTGCGGCTCGGGGATGGTAATCGAGGCCACGCCCAGCATTGAGTCGAGGGCTAGGGCTCTCTTGTTTTGACATTCACTTCGAAAAATAGTAGTTCCGTCAGGAGTGGGGATCGGTCCCACGCTCTTACTCGACGAACAGAAGACCTGAGGGGAGATATAAGGAGTGACGCCTTCGACCACTCGGACATCCTGACTGCGTGAGAGAGACGGGCACAGGCACAGCCCGCTCGGCACTCTCAAACTAATCGACGACGAGCGCGCGCCCGGCAAAAGATGGCACCGATGGGATTCGAACCCAGCGCCTTGGACCGCTCGTCCACGCTTCTTACGCCCACGCCCCCTTTCTTCTTATCCCATTTCTCTTTTCGAGAGGAGACAAAAGTAGCCAAAAGATAAAGGCGCCTAGCAGATCTCGCAATGCTTTTCTGATGCCGTAAGTTGGTCTGAGTTGCGCCAAAGCAGAAATTTCAGCATAGTCATACTCACGAGGCGCACACTTCCGCATGACCACAGTACGATACTCATCCTCTATAAACTGCTTGTAGATCTCCTTTTTCTGTGCTATGAGTGCCACAAACCTCTGAGTTGATGTTCTCTTCAGTAGGCTTGTGGCGGGAAACTCTTGACAACGGAGGAATACCCTCAGGCTTAGAATAGAATCTCAAACAGTTGTACTTACCATAAGAAATGCTTTGGATCATGGCGAAAGTGGCTACAGGTATATCTTCGTACACCACTTCTGCTCTAGCAATAAGAGAATATTCTCCAACGCGGATCTTCTGGTAGCCCAAGTCCGTCAAAAGGGTGCGAGTGGCATCCTCAAAATGCAAGCTCTGAGTAGTCTTCACACCATCTGAAACTCTCTCATGAGCGAGACCGAACACCGGGCCATCGATGCTTGCCGCATTTGCATATCTCACGCCTTTCTTCTCAAAACAGAAACAGTCAAACATAGATTTCTCCTCCTCAATCCAGTCCAAAATTTGGTAAGCCGATTCATAGATACATCTGATTGCAGATGGCATAACCGTCATGGAGATGATCATCTGCAAAAAAGCGCACAGTTTGCCGTGGCTCTCAAACAAATCGTGATGAATAAAGTCACAAATGAAAACAACGCATTTGACACCAAAAAGTCTTGTTTTCCAATTCTCACAACTCATATCAATGATATGAACAGCCACACCTTTGTCGCGCATCTCGACAAAGGGACCTTTTTCAACTGCGTGTCGAAGGAAAATTGTGAAAGTAATACCGTCCTCTGAAGAACTGTATTCCTGCATCATTGTGTTCACATTGGCAAACAAGGGGTCAAAAACGACGACATGAGTCGAATCAGGAAGTTTGTTAACATCAAATTCGGATGGCTTAAATCATGGTTTATATTCAATTCTTGTGTTGCTTGGGTCGAAAGCACTTGTCTGTTAGGGCTGCACATTCATTAGGATCACTTAAAATTATGTTTTACGCCCGTAATGTGAATTATTTAGACAAAGCTCTCTGCTTTGTTTTGGTTCCCGGCTACGCTCTGCCACTCTGCGCAAGTACCTCATTCAAAGCAGTGACAGTCACACGGACGCTGTCTACTAGCCACCTTAAGCTGATATGAAGTTTTCCTATTGTCTGCAGTTTTCTGTTTTTTGTGTCTTGTTCTATGCTGAATCCGTTTTCTTACTATTTACTTGTATTTGTTTCTTCAAAGTCGTCCTATTTTCGTCAGTTTCATTGAAACTCTCCATGAAAATAATTTTTATTACTATTGTCATATGGAACTATAAAAAGTAATATGCGAGCAGAGGGCCATTATGAAACACGTGATGGGGTGGTAGCACATTGCAAAGTGCTGTAATCACCAAATATAATGAGTTTTGTTAGCATAATAGCTTAATACAATTAGTTTTGTCAGCAAGGTTGAAAACCCTTGAATCAGAACGTTAAGTTGTTGCTGTTTCTTGTGTAGTCATGAGAAAGCTTCAATTGTTTTCAGGCGATGATCCGGCGGTTCAGCTACTGAATCAGTACATGTGTAGCCAAGTGGAGACATCTGTAGAAGCGAAGGTGAGTACTGATAACGTTCCGTAGGCTTGATCAAATTTTGAAATTTTTTGCTGCCACCTTTTTAGAAAATTAATAAATTTTAATTACTAAAAGCATTGTGTTTATTGTTGCTTGGAGAAAAATAAAAACGTATTCTCTGAAAGTATTAGGACATCATCATTTTGGCAGTCATGCACTTATTATAAATGCTCTTTGCAAGAGCCATTAAAAAAAATAATAATAATCAACTGTAATTTCTAATTCAATTCCAATCAGTAGACTCCAGGCTTAATTTTTCTTTCTGAAGGTGATAACAAGGGGGAATATGAGCCCTGACTTGTTTTTGACATATTTTTAGACTCTTCTTGATACCATTTTTGCTAATTTATTTTACTAAAGTGGATGTAAGTCCACAGAACATCAGGCAGAGTTACTAATGTGAGGCAGTCATTTTTTGAAAAGAAAGTATTTTAAATGGTATTAAGTTAATGTTATACAACTTCTACAGTTTAAATCTTTGTTCTCTCTTTCCATAAGCCTGTTTCTCATTGATTTCTTTGGATTGTTATTAATGTTTGGCCTTTTTGGATTCTAGGTTAAGGTTGTCCAGCAAAGTTGCTTGCTCAAAAGTGCTATGAGGAGTCCTCACTGAAAACCAAGCTAATTAGTGATCTGCGCTTCAAATTAATGGTTTTGTGGATTGTTGTGTAACTATCAAAATTGAAACATTGCCCTTTTCCATTTCTCATATATTTTTAGATTGGTTTCCATTATTTACCAGAGGTGGTACAGCTGAGAGCTTTAATTGCTAATTTCCAGTCACTGTTAAAGGAGTTTCGAGAACAAAGAATTATTGTCTTATATTTGGGTTCTCCATCATGCACTGCCTCAGTCCTCTCTATCCATCACGTAGAATATTTAACAATCAAGCTTGAAGTTGCTATGCTGACAATTAACTGCACACCTCCTGTGTACTTAAATATATCTTTATCCCCCTTGCAACTTCAAAGACAACATGTCTTAGACATTTTTGTTTCGGATCATCCCAAATAATGGTTTGAATTTGTACCAACGAACGCAAACTCACGGCTCGCACGGCCCCGTTATGAAGCTGTTTTTCTCCCTTCCCTTTCAGCCCGTTCACTAGTCTTAACGGTACGCAGACTGGCTTGTTATTGTACATGTGATTGGCTTCGCTAATCAAGAAATAGAGATATGTATTGAGATTACCTCAGCCAGTTATTTGTGACAAGTAAAATTATTTTTTCTCAGAAACGGACAAGAAAATAGTAACCTTGTTGCCACGTTTTTGAATACCTCCTTGACTATGCTTTAGTGCACATCCATAATTCTCATAACTGATTAATGGTGATGCTTGTTCTGAGGCTGCTGGGTCCGTTCCTAAATGCGTGAGGCCGGGTGGAGAGCGTAAGACTCGCGGATCCCGCGAAGCTGCTCCCCCGCGAGCGCCCCGCGAGCGCCCCGCGAGCCATAAAGTAACCAAACAAGAGGTAAAACCCTTATGGGGTTTCCGGTACGCAATTCTGCGGAGGAAGCCAGGACGCAACCTCGCAGGCGTACCAACCTGACATGCGAAGGTTGCTTATTTCGCAAGCCCTCTGAACGCTTACATACTACTTCTATCCAAAACAAAATAAAATAATTGTAACAAAAGGACTATATACTACACCACACAATAACATTTACAACCCAAGAAGGCTTTTGAAATTTTGTTTTCTTCGTTCGGGAATGTTGGCGTGAAAGCGAGGAGACGCGCTGGGCCTCGGCCGCCATTACGCTTCACCAGTTGTTTGTTGTCGTTCGTACGAGTCGGTTGCATTATATTTTGTGAAGAGTTGTCCGTGATTTGCTGAAAACCTCCTATTATCTTCATCAGCGTGGTATGTGCTATGGTTTGATGTAAGAAGTTAGTTTTTGTGCATCGCGCAACTCCCAAAATATGCTTTGCTTTGGCTTGGCTCGGTCCGGTGTCGGGAGCCTATTGTGATGATTCCTACTTTTTGCTTTAGTTAGCGTAAGTGTTGTGATTTCTCGCCGAACTCCACCTAAATATTGAATTTACTTCTCCTTCATAATCATGGGGAACAGTTTTTGTTTAAGTTTTCGACTTTACTTTGCGTTAAAGGGATGAGTACTTGTGCCGAAGAGTGGCCTATTTTCATAACCTCACTAAGTAGCCAGTAGGCCTTTGCCTACTGCTCGTACTTTGTTTTGGTAATGATGTGGTTAGTTATTTCTTTTAGCATGGGAGTTAAGTGAGTAATCCGACGCTTATGCAACGGTCTGTGATATGTGTGCCATATTTTTTATAAAGTTGGATGGTTTGGGCATGTGTTGATGTCAGCCTTGCCCTAACTTAATCTTTCTATGTTTGTACCTGAATTAGTGTTATAACATTTTAGTCATGGCTAGTCCTAACTTACCAGTATTTTCTAAGGGAAAGGGTGGTAGAGGTATTCAAAGTCATCGTAAGTGCTGGGCAAAATCCTGTAGTTCTGATGCTATTCACAATCCTTACTTAAAGTTTTTCCGATGCCCTACTAAACATCCTGAGCGTTGCTTGCAATGGGTAAAAAATTCTGGCAATATATTTCTAACTATCGATTCCTCTTCTCTTAGTGGTAAAGCTCTTTGCAGCATGCATTTTGCTAGCAATCAATTTAAAGTCTTTGGTAATTTTAAATTTTAATTAATTTTAAATTTTAATGTATTTTATTCATATTATTATCTGTAACATATTTCTTATTTTTTATTCTTTTCTAAATTTCAGTTTCATGGGTCAAGATGCCAAGCGACGCCCTGACAGAATGCATCTCAATCCGAAGGGAGTGGATGTCATCGAAGAAGCTCTCAAGACAGTTCCGCCTTTCCAACCTCCAACCAACAATTAGCAAAATGTTATTCTTTTATTTGAATTGTTTAAGTTCCAAGCATTGAGGCCTGTGATTTAGGTATATTAGGGAATATTTTATAGCAACTGTTACAAATTGACTGATTTTATGTTATTTTTAAAAATAAAATCTATTGTTAATATAATCAATTTCTTCTAATTTCCATACACTTTCCCTCTAATTTGCCTAAAAAGCCAGCAATCCATTTTTATTTTATTTTTGAAGGGGAAGGGAGGGGGGGAGGAGGAGGAATGGTGCAGCGCTAACCGAGCAGCCCCTACTTTCGACACCTCGTTTCCCCTTACTAAAGCAAAACTCTGGACCACGGCGCCATACTCACAATGCTGTGACCACGCAAAACGCACCCTGAAAATGGCAACTTGATATCTTTAACGGTTTGGTCGCTACGACGAGTTAAAAATCGTCCAAAAGCCTGAAAAGCGGCCGGGCCGGGAGCGAGCGAGCCGAGCCGAGCCAGCCGAGCCCAGCTAGCCCCGCCCCCGCCCCGAGCCGAGCCGGCTGCTGGCGGCCGAGCCGAGCGCCAGCCGAGCGCCGGCCGAGCGGAGCCGCGATCAGCTTGGCTCACGCGCAACCTCGCCACGGGGAGCGCTGCTGCGCCTAATCGCTGACGCCGCGTAGCATGGGGGTTTTACCTCTTGTTTGGTTACTTTATGCCGCGAGCGCCCCGCGAAGTGACATGCCGCGTACCGCGATGCCGCGAGTGCCCCCGCGTATTTTGTACGTATTTTGCCTATTACGGAGTCGTTTTCCGACTGTTTTAGCCTTCAACATTCGAATTCTCGCGCGCGTTGCGCACCAAAAAACGTCAAAATATTTCATTTGGTGTTTTAAAAATCGCATAATACGCGCATAATACTGTTTTTAGCGCATAATACGCGCATAATACACTATTTTTAGCGCACATTACGCCAAAACACGTCCAAATTCTTAAATTTGGCTTTTAATAAAACGCATAATACGCGCATAAAACTCTGTTTTTAGAGCATAATAAGAGCATATGAAAGGGAAATTTTCTGGCATAATTTGTAAATTTTAAAACGCATAAAGTTGCTATCCCTAACAATGATTCTTTTGCATATCTAGATGATGGTGAATGTGTTAAAATTTAAAATTATTATACAGTATCCAGTAGGTAAGAAAGTGATTCTATTTGTGCAAAAAGTGAATGTGGACAGGAAACCCATAGTTGAGATTCATTGCACAACATATGACAATCTGAAAAGAGCGACAGAATCAAACGTGAAATACCTTGTGATTGTAGAGAGACTTGACAGTCCTTGCTTCAACTGAATGATAAATGAAAGACAGTTTGTCGCCAGTGTTCCGTATGGGTGTACAGTTGAATAAGTGGCACAATCTTCAGGATGAATTCATTATATCTCTATTTATTATTGTGTGTATATCCCAACCGGGATATCAGCCTCCGCCCTAAGGGGTTAGGGGTTGTACAATCTCAGTAGATAGAATTGTGTATAAACTTAGTAGTATAGATTCCCCATTGTTGCGGCAGCCATTTTGATTCCCCATTGTTGCGGTCATCCATCTTGGAAGGGGGTAACCTAAACCTAACCTAACCTAAGTGAAGGGGCCTAACCTAACCTAAGTGAAGGGGCCTAACCTAACCTAACCTAACCTAACCTAAGTGAAGGGGCCTAACCTAACCTAAGTGAAGGGGCCTAACCTAACCTAAGTGAAGGGGCCTAACCTAACCTAACCTAAGTGAAGGGTGAAAGGGACTAACCTAAGTTGGGGGGAGGGTGTCCACCTGGGGTAGTGTGCAACCTAAGAGGCCCTCGGTACACTGAGTGTCCAGAGATGTCAGGATGGCCGAGTGGTCCAAGGCAGCAGACTTAAGATCAGCGAATCGCGGGTTCGAATCCCGCTCCTGACATTTTTCACCAACTCCACGCTAACCCAACCTAAGTTGAGTGTCGCGTCGTTTTGAATTTTCCCGCCATGGGTATGAGAATGTGTGTGGCGCGCCGCTGGGCCGGCAAGGCAACAGCGCCTCCCGCGCGATCACAGTGGCCGCGCGCTTACGAGACTGTGAAAACCGGCTGTGCCTGGGGCGTCGCGCGGTCGGGACACCACCTGCACAGTTCAGCTAATGCGCCGAGGAGTACCAGTAGAGCACAAATAAAGTACAACGTGTCCGAACTGGTTACATCGCAATTAACACAAGCTGTGTTCGTGGCGTTAAGTACGACTCCGCCTAAGCTAGGAGGGAGACACAGTGTAAGCAGAGCGAGAGCGATACTCATGGCGCACGTTGAAGCGAGACTGTGTGCCGTGGTCTCCGTGCGCCGGCTTTATACCGTGTGCTACTACCGCCGCTCCCCACCGCCACCGCATCGCGGCGCCGCCGCTACGCTGGCTGTGGGCCGTGGGCCGCGGGCGCCGCGGGACGCGGCCTCGCGTATTCCCCCACCACGCTGCGCAGCGGTATAGCGCAGCTTGAAGAGTAACATGGAGCGACCGCCCCTCTCAACAAGCTCTACAGGTAAGTAAATTAAAAAAAAAAAATTATCTCATGTTATGCTCTATCCTTCATCCATGGTCCCCTACGCAGTTGCCTCAACAAAACCGTGACGCGGTTGGCGGGACTCGATCCCCCGGCCGCAGCCTACTAGTTGGAGTCGTAGCGCGCTCAGCCACCACTCCACTCTGAACAACGGACGCGCTGGAGACGCCACAAGCAGCCGACCGCTGAGCTGCGGAGGCGTGGCGCGGAGGGGGATCCCCCCCTCAGCTCCGCGCATGTCCGTCTGCTCGTCGCATCAGCAGACGACGTGGTGGCAGGTGAGTCCTCTGGCCAGGGATTTTGAAAAACGGTAGCAGGCTCTGATTGGGTCTAGCAGACGGACATGCGTGGCGCGGAGGGGGATCCCCCCCTCAGCTCCGCGCATGTCCGTCTGCTCGTCGCATCAGCAGACGACGTGGTGGCAGGTGAGTCCTCTGGCCAGGGGTTTTGAAAAACGGTAGCAGGCTCTGATTGGGTCTAGCAGAAACTTTGAAAATGAGCGCACCCTGGCGGCGGGACACGGCCGTGGCTTGTCCTGCCGCAGCGCGCCATTCCCTCTCAGAGCGTCGTCAGGTCCGGTGAGCAATGTCTGAGTCTGACGTTATGGACTTTTGTATCGGCGACGCCGAATTCGAGGAGATAACGGATCTCTACGTAAGTACAGTGATGTGTGTGACCTCAAGAATTGTCTGTGTGTTGGAAAATATTGTGCATTGCTATGTGTGTTCTCGTGGGAAAAAATGTGTCCCTACCTGTTGCGTGTGAAAGGTTAAGGAGTGAATATGAGTGATTATTTACGTGTACATTGCATCTTTGGTGGGATGCCGTGGTCTGCTGAATTTCGGAATTGGCTGACGGTCCTCAGCTGTTAAAATTTGAACCGTGTGAACCTGTGGGCAGGGTGGGCGGGAGGGGGGAGGGGGAGGAGAGCGTGTCCGCTGATTCTCGGAACCGGCGACGCTCTGTATTGGCGCGAAACCTCATCAGCTGTTAAAATTTGAACCGTGTGAACCTGTGGGCAGGGTGGGCGGGAGGGGGGAGGGGGAGGAGAGCGTGTCCGCTGATTCCTGGAAGTCGTCGACTGCTTAAAGTGATTTTAACCTTTAAAATCTGATCGGGGGAGTGTGTGCAGGGGTGGGGCGGAGGGGGAGAGACAAGTCCAGTGATTCGTGGAAGCCAGTGGCGGTTTGAAGTGATTTTAACCTGTAAAATCGGACCGTGGGAGTGTAAGCAGGGCTGGGGCGGAGGAGGGGGGAGGGGAGGGGGAAGAGTGCTGTGATTCCTGGAAGCCAGCGGTTGTTAGTGTGACGGATCAGCTGAGTGGGTCAACAATGTGTGTATGTGTGATTACAGTATGAGATGGTTGGTGCCGAGGCGGCGGCCTTTCTGGAGGGTCCCGCCGTCGAGCAAGTGCTCGACCAGGTCGAAGCGGCCGGGGCCCTCCTCGACCTGGCAGCGCAGGCGAGGGTGGACCGCACCCCCCGTGAGATGGAAGCGGCCCTCTCCCTGACCGCACTGGGGGGTCAGCGGTCACCCCCGCCCCCGTACTTGCACCCTCCACCCGCTCTGGATCTGCCCTTGCCGCCGCGGGGATGGATGACGCCGCCAGCTGCGGTGTCTCCGCTCCCGCCGTCGCCGCCGACCACCGCCCGGGACGCTGCGGACGGGCCCTCGCGACGGGGGAGTCTTGTTGGAGATGTAAGTGTACGCGCGATCAGAGTTAATAAGCCACCTCATGTCGTGTATCTGGGCGGGGGGAGAGGGGGGGAGGGGTGGTCAGGCCGGGCGGGGGGAGGGGGTGTTGTACTCTAAAGTGTTCATTACTGTTCCAGGAAGACGCACTTCGCGAGGCTGCCCTCCGCAGCGTCAGGAGGAGGCGCCTCCTGGCCGGTGGGTGTGAAGTTCTCCAGCAGCGGCGGCGCGGAGGGAGAAGACGGCGCCAAAGGCCGGAGCAGCTGGCGGCCGTCGACGCCGTCCCCGTGGTGGCGCCTGTGGAGCGTCAGGTGCCGGAGGCCCGGGCAGCCCAGCGCCCCGTGCCCACCTCTCAAGTTTCTGTAAGTCCAGTCGCATTAGTCCGACAGTTCACATTCAAAGCACACAGGAAACTGATTTCGACTGCTACTTGTTATAGACGACAGTGTGGCAGCGCCTGGGGGAGAGGCCTCCACCCATGCCAGCCCCGTCCCAGTCCGCCCTAACGGACGAACAGAAAATTGAGCGGCGCCGGCAAGCGATGCTGAAGCCAAATGTAAGTGTGTGTGTAGTGTGTGTGTGTGTGTGTGTAGTGTTTGTGTACAAAATAAAACTAACGGAAGGTGTATTGTTGTTTCAGGTTCGCCAGTAATTTTAATGATTTTTTTAAAATATTAAAGTTTTTTAAAAATAAAACTTTTAGCAAGTTTCTATCTGTCTATAATTTATGCACCTATGTCGAAAGGCTTTTATTTTATGATGGGTGCGACAGAAGTTCAGGTATGACTACTTCTCTTCGGATATGATGCTTACCACTATTTTCTGACTTTTAATTTGCAAGTGAATAGGAAGGGAGTGCACAGTCTTGATTAATTTATCTGGAAGATATTTATTATCAAACCTGAAAGAATCGCACTGGTCGAGCGATGGACTGTTTGGTAAATGGTGATGAGTGACAGGTAACGGTTGCAGTGAATTCTCCTTGTATTTATCCATCTCATATCCAAGGGAATGATGATGTGATGCTTTTCCATCAACAATATTTGAATTTAGTCAAAAAGTTGGGTTTTATAATTTGAATTTGATCAGAAGTGTCAGAGACAAAAATTTCAAAGTAAATATCATTTCTCATGGCTATATCCATTAAAATCAGAAAGAGAAAGTGAGTCCTTATGTTTAAGAGTAAGAATATGGAGTCTAGGACATGTACTTTTATTCAAAACTAACTTTTTCCGAAGTTTGGGCGATAAAGATTGACATTGTATTTTAAGCATGGTGTTGACTGAACGCCAACACTTTTATGATATACTCACTCACAAAACCTTTTGGAAATCCAAGACTATGTTAAACTGAATCTATTCCAGCAAAAAAAATTTGATTTAAGTCAAAAATCTTAGGTTTTATAAAGGAACAAAACTTGAATTTGATCTGAAGTGTCAGAGACAAAAATTTCAAAGTAAATATTATTTCTCATGGCTATATCCATTGAAATTACAAAGGGAAAGTGATTCCTTATGTTTAAGAGTAAGAATATAGAGTCTAGGACTTGTAGTTTTATTCAAAACTAACTTTTTCCGAAGTTGGGTCGACGGAACTTGTGACATTCTATCTTGAGCATAGTATTAGAGAACATCAAACAGATCTAAAGGACTCTCACTCATAAATCCTTTTGGAAATCCAAGACTATGTTAAACTGAATGTATTTCAGCAAAAATTTTTTTTGTTTAAGTTAAAAATCTTTGGTTTTAGAGTGTGAGATAAGTTGAATTTTTGACACAGCAAAGATAGTTGTTGTTTTTTTGTTGGGGCCTAACCAGCCTCTCCCCTGCGCCGGTGGGCCAGCCTGCTCCTCCCTGCGCAGCTAATGTTTAGGGTTTTCAAAAAAATTATATTACTTTTTATGGGATTTTTAAATTTATATTAGTTTTTTTATTTTTTTTATTTTTTATTAGACAAACAGCACCTTGTCAGGCATCATATCAAGAATAGTGTCTCTCAGATACTCCAAATGGTAAGCAAGCAATTCCTGTTTGATATCTTCAGGAATAAAAATGCTTGGCACATCAAATGCATTGCTGAGAGTTCTGAACAAATCATGCTCTGGCAATTTAGACAGTTTTGTAGAAAGGGGAACACAGAAGTTCTTTGCATGTGTCAGTAGAGGCACAAAATTAGAGGTGCAGTAAAAACACTGTGTCTCACAATGGGAGAGATAATTTTTTAGCATTTGTTTAATGCGTTGAATGAATCTCCAAGATGACATAGCAAAATAAATATTGATTTTATTTTTTGAAATGCAAACATTATTGGAAGTTGCATATGGTTTAATAGACACCACAACATCACCAAGTATTACTGGCTTGAATGTTTTAGTGGCATGATTAGAAACAACTGCGATGAAAGTTTCTTCGCAGACAAGGTCTTCAAGTTCCTTGATGGTGAGGTGAATGACCTTTTTTGTAGTCTCAGACACCAAGGACACAAACGGTGTGAAATTATTGATGTCAACACCAATTTTAAAGAATTTCAACCCATTTTTGATGATGGGGAAATTCTTGGCATGGACCTCTCTGGGTGGTATAGGAGGCTCAGGCTCTGTTGACTGACTACTGCTTGGAGATGGAGCGTCAGCCAACCCCTTTGGATAAAACATCTGGGGTTGAGGGTTTAGTGGTGGAGTCAGATCCAAGCTACTGTCTTCACCCATATCCACCACCAAATCGTTGTACCGCAAAGGAAAAGAGAGACGGCGCTTTGCAGCAGGCTCGTCCACTCTATCACTAGCAGGGCGCTTGGCTTCCATGGCTGCGAAGTGAACAGGACTGTCGCACACGCTGGAATGATGCTCTCTCTGGCTCGAGCTGCTCCATTTATACGGTAAAATAACGACACTAACGCCTCCTATAGTTTAATTTATGAATTAAAACATCAGGTTTGAACATGTTTGAAAAATAATTTTAACCAATCAGAGCGAAGCACAGCCTATTTTTTAGCCAATCACATCAAGTCAGTGCTAACGGCCCCGTGCCGATACTGGTCCAGCCTCACAGTCCTGTCAGGTGGGTTGCCTATCTTCACGGCGCTCTGCCCCGCCCGGCCCACCTGGCCCCGTCACCGCCTCCGCCGCGCCCGCCGCGCCCGCCGCCTCCGCCGCGCCCGCCGCGCCCGCCGCGCCCGCCGCGCCCGCCGCGCCCGCCGCCCCGCCGCGCCCGCCGCGCCCGCCGCGCCCGCCGCGCCCGCCGCGCCCGCCGCGCCCGCCGCCCCGCCACGCCCGCCGCGCCCGCCGCCCCCGCCGCGCCCGTCCGCCCCCGCGCCGCCCGTCCGCCCCCGCCGCCGCCCCCGCCGCCGCGTCGCCCGCCGCAGCCGCCGCCCCCGCCGCGCCCGTCCGCCCCCGCGCCGCCCGTCCGCCCCCGCCGCCGCCCCCGCCGCCGCGTCGCCCGCCGCAGCCGCCGCCCCCGCCGCGGCCAATCACAGCGCATCTTATTATGACCAATCAGAGAGCAGCTTATTATAGCCAATCACAATAGCGTTCAAGCATGTCGCGACATGCAAAGTGCGCAGCAGGCGCTCACCTGATTTTTATCCAATCAGAGACCAGCGACGCGGAATTTTAGCCAATCACAATAGCGCTCGAGCAAGTCGCGACATGCAAGGTGCGCGCCGCTTGCACACTTCCATAAGCGCAGTGCTAAACCGTAGTTGCAGTACTCGCCGATAGGCGGCACTACAATCGCGGCGCCCCGCGTACTTAAGCAGCCGCTCCGCTCTCCCTCGTCACCACTCGAGTCACTCGCTCCGCCCAGTGTACTTCGACGCTCTTCTCCCAGTCCTCGTGCTGTACTTAGCTCCAGTCCTCGTGCTGTTGAGCTGTACTTTAGTTCCAGTCCTCGTTTTGTATTTTAGCTCCAGCCCTCGTGCTGTTGAGCTGGTTAAGCCTTTGTGCTCCAGCCCTCGTGCTGTTGAGCCAGGCAAGATGCCCTCCGTTCTGACGGAGATATTGGACGAGTGGGATGCTGCTTGCTTCCACTCCGACGAGCTCTTGGCGGAGGCCTACACCACGTTCCTCGCGAACCTGGTGGAAGCCTCCGTCGAGGAAAGGGCCGACCCACGGGTCATCCCGTTCCTGCTGGTGGGGTACTTGGCGTACTCCCGCCACCAGGACGGGGCTGATCCGCAGGCGGTCCTAACCTACAGGATGGCCTTGGCCATGTGTGGTGCCGGCTCTAACGCCCCACCCCGCCCCACCACACCCCCGGCGCGCTCCGCCACACCACCTGCGGAGACGCCACGCCCCGCCACCCCTCCAGCTGGCCCCTCCCGTGCACGCTCGCCTCAACCCGGCCCGTCTAAACGGCCCCGGGAAGAGGATGAGAAGCCGGAGGAGGCGCAGCCGACCCTAGAGGTGCTCCAGACTCGCGAGCGCCATCTTAAGCGTTTTAGGGCCACCTTCAGGGAGGAGGTAATGCTTATTCGAGGACTCGGAGATGCACTCCCCTCTGAGGACCTCATGGTGGGTATGTTTGACTCTGCCATTCAGAGGCAACGCGACGCTGTCCATGCAATGGACGACGACCGGGTCATTCTCGAAATCGAGAACTCGGTGAGTGCTGAAAACCCCATATGGTTCAGCATGCGTCGCGCAGACCAGTTAAATGGGAGAGTTATTCTGGACAAGCTGAGCCGTGTCCTGAACTCGAATCAGTCCTTCATGTCAGATGGCCAACTAAAGTTGTCGTACATTCACATTCCTGTGCCACGACCTGGAGGGCGTCGCATTAACAGAGTGGCGAATGAATCCATGGAGCAGTGGATTGAGAGGAAAATTGCTCAGAAATGCATATTCTCTCCAAACAATAATGACAACATGTGTCTTACGCGCTGTGTAGCAGTAGCTTCGGCCAGAGATCGCATGAGTAGATACGCGTTCTGCAGGTTAAAAGCTCGTGATTCTGTGATTCAGACGAAAGAGGCTGAAAGCCTATGTGATTTAGCCCACATTGATAAAACAAATCCGTGTGGTCTGGACGAAGTACGTCTTCTGCAAGACGTACTTCCTGATATTAGATTGTGTGTGTTTACAGACAAGGAAGGAAATGAGTGCGTTTTCAAAGGACCTCAAGGTGCAGCCCGTAAAAATATTTACCTTTTGTTACATGGTGGACATTTTTTTGCTATTCTTTACCCTGAGGCGGCATTTGACATGCGGTTTCTTTGCCGGAAATGTGTAGTTTTCTACAACAACCCGGGCGGGCACAGATGTGAAGGATCATGTTGGCGCTGTCTTGGTCCAGGTGAACACAATGATGAACTGAGGAGGTGCACACTCTGTGGGCATAATTTCGCGGGTGACGAGTGCTTTGAATATCACAGAACACTTAAACTACCACACTCTACTCTCACGAAATGCAATACATTTAAATTTTGCACTGAGTGTAAGAAAAGTTATTCGCTCATGCGTGGTGGCAAACATGTGTGTAATTTCGTCTACTGCAGATTTTGTAAAAACCAAGTTCTGGAGAACCACCTTTGCTTCATGCAACCATGGTCTGAAAGGGAAAAAAAGGCGGATTGGAAATATCACACTGTGATATATGATATTGAGACCAGTCAGTGTGACCCTGTGGAGGGCCAGGAAAACACATTTGAACATAAACCGATACTTTTGGTGTGTCAGACTGTTTGTGACGAATGCACAGATGTCGTGCAGAACGATTACTTCTGTACATCATGCAGAACACGGCAACACATATTCCACAATCTAGATGATCCCTCAATTTGTGTTATGAGTCAGTTTGTCGACTATTTGCAGTCATTCCCCGCTAAAACAAACCTACTTCTGGTAGCACATAATTCAAAAGCCTTTGATGCTGTGTTCGCACTTCAAGAAATTATCGCCAGAAAGCTAAAGGTTGAGTTAACCCTGCAAGGGGCCAAGATCATTTGTATGCAGGTTAAGACCTGGAAATTTATTGATTCCTTAATGTTTTTACCCATGCCGCTTAGTGCCATGCCAAAAGCGTTCGGGTTGAATGAACTAAAGAAGGGATACTGGCCGTTCCTGGCATGTAAACCTGAATTTTATGGTTATGAGGGACCGTTGCTCGACAAGTCATACTACTGCGTTTCGACTATGAAATCGAAAGCATCAGACGACTTTCACACATGGTATGATGAGCAGATGGCTAATGGCTATGTGTTCAATTTTAGGAGAGACCTGATTGAATACTGTATTTCTGACGTAACCATACTTCGACAGGCGTGTCAGGCGTTCCGTAAACTATTTCAGCAATGTGCTGGTTTTGACCCCATGTTCTCATGCATGACACTCAGTAGTGCGTGTATGGGAGCATATAGGCGGAACTTTTTGCCCCCAAATAAGATTGCACTTGTGCCAGACGGTGGATATCACGGAAGGGGGAAGCAATCACATGCCGCTCTCCGTTGGTTAGACTTTGAGTCTCACAAGTTGGGAAAAGTAATCAAGACAATTTACACAGACAGGGAAGTTTCAGTTTTAGGGCGTCGTGTTGATGGATACGTTGAGCTCCCCCTCCCCGACGGGGGGGTCGAGCGCCGTATCTACCAATTCCACGGATGCTACTGGCATCAGTGCCCCGAACACTTTCCCATGACAGATAATGACACCGAGAACCGTTACGAGCGTACTAAAGTGCTGACGGCTCTGTTCAAAGACAAAGGGTACACGGTGATTGAAAAGTGGGAATGTGTTTTCAACACTGACCTAAAGACAGATCCTGAAATGAGGGCATATTTTGAAGCACACCCTACAACCAGAACACCGCCTCTAATACTTCGCGATGCTCTCGTAGGTGGCCGTACAAGTGCACTACGTTGGTATCATAAGGCTGATTTAGACAGGGGTGAGAAAATCAAGATGGTTGACGTCGTATCAGAATATCCGAACGCGAATCTTCGCGGGGACTATCCATATGGTCATCCTAAGATTTATCTCGAGGGTAACCCTGACATGCCTGACCCTGATCAATGGAACGGCATGATAAAATGTACGGTCCTTCCCCCTCGTGACCTATTCATTCCTGTGCTTCCATACAAAGCCAATGGTAAACTAATGTTCCCATTGTGTAGAACGTGTGTGGAGATTCAAAATAGTGAAGGATGCCACCACGAGGACCCAAGAGAGCGCCAGCTTACAAGCACGTGGTGCGCACCAGAGCTTTTACTTGCGCTGCGCGAAAAGTCATATGAGCTCATAAAAGTACATGAGGTGCACCAATACCCTGGTACTGTGGCTTACAACCCTGAAACTGGCGAGGATGGCCTTTTGTCAGGGTATGTACGGTGCTTCATGGCTCTAAAAATGCAGGCAAGCGGCTGGCCTCCTGAGTGCGACAGTGATGACAAAAAGGAACAATTTATTAAAGATACGCTCAAACACGATGGAGTAGTGCTTGACCCTGCAAAAATGGTTAAAAACTCAGCCCTCAGAACCATGGCTAAACTTATGTGTAATAGTTTCTGGGGAAAATTCGGCGAGAAGACCCTGCGCTCTCGAACCGATCTAATATATGATCCTGCGAAACTCATGCCACTCCTTACAGATCCCAGGAAAGAGGTTACGGGACTTTTGCCGCTCAGCGAAGAGTGTATCCAAGTAACGTGGAAGCCTGTGGAGGATTCTGAGACGTCTCTGCCTACGTCATCGATTCTCCACGCAGCTTTCACTACATGCTTTGGGAGGCTCCAGCTTTACAAGTATTTGGATGTGGTCAAGGAGAGGGCTCTCTACCACGATACTGACAGTGTGGCCTACATCAGCCGGCCTGGAGAGCCAGATCTCCCCCTAGGCACACATTTGGGTGACCTAACAGACCAGGTTGAGGAGGACTACGGCCCGGGGTCCTTCATCACTGAGTTTGTGGCCGGCGGACCAAAAAATTACGCATACAAGGTGGCAGTGGGTGGAGACCCCACCAACATCAAAGTCTGCATCAAGGTGAGGGGGATCTCCATCAACAAGTCATGCGATGATCTCATCACCTTTGATAATCTCAAAGCCATGGTGATGGGAAACACAGAAAGGCTCACGGTGCCCATTCCACACCAAATAGCCCGTCTTCCCGGGTGGAAAATTGTGACACGATCGACCAGAAAAATCTGGCAAGCCGTGAACACCAAGAGGCGTAGGGTGTGCGTGGAACACACCGTTCCCTTCGGCTACAACGCCTGGACAATGGCGCCCGAGGAGGACCAAGAACTCCTTGAGGTCATGGACCTCCTGGCTGACGCCTAGGAGGTAGGCAACGCGCAGGGGAGAAGCAGGCTGGCCCCACCGGCGCAGGGGAGACGCTGGTTAGGCCCCATTGCTATAAAAAGACAGAAACATAGAGGTTGACTATCAGTCATAAAGATGGATCTCAGGTTCCAGCATCCATGCACTGCCCTTGTGGTAGGTGGCACAGGAAGTGGCAAGACTTTCTTTATGAATCGTCTTATTGAAAATAGGAATGAGATGTTCAGCACTACATTTGAACACATTATTTTCTATTATTCCGAGTGGCAGCCTCTGTATGATACCCTAAAGTCTAATCACAGGGTTGATTTTAGGGAAGAACTCCCTCTGCTTGATGACCACCCGACTGGGCAGGGTCCTAAACTCATTGTGATGGATGATATGATGCACGAGATTAAGTCTCACCACAAAGAAATCCTTAAATTTTTTATTAAGGGTTCACATCACAGAAATCTCAGTATATTTTTCTTAAGTCAGTGCTTGTTTCCTGATGGCCTGCGGCAAATAAGTCTCAACACACATTACATTATGCTGTTTAAAACAAGTAGGGACTTGGCTCAAATACGCACTTTCTGTATGCAAGTCGATCCCCAGCACTTTCGTGCACTTCTTGAGGCCTATGAGGACGCTACACGGGCAGGGTACACTTACATTTTGTTCGACTTCAAGCCCAATCAGTTGGACCACTTGCGCATGCGCACGCTCATATTCCCCGGTGAATCCACGGTGGTATACATTCCACGTGCAAAGTATAAAAGGGAGATGATGACCGTACTCTGAATCATTTGTTGACAATGGCTCCTGCCGCAAAGACACACAAAGCTGTGCTGCAGGTTCTTCAGTCAGCTAAGCCTAAACTTCGTAAAGCGATTCTTGAGAATTCCGATAGAGCTCTTGTATACGCTATCTGCGAAATTTGTGACAATTTGCTGCGTGGCAATATTCCCCTGAGTGACAGTCACAAAGCTAAACTTAAACGACATCGGCATAAAATCAGAGAACTTGCTCAGAGAGGCGAGGGGTGGACTAAGAAAAAAGAACGGCTACAAAAAGGAGGGACATTTCTACCACTACTGCTTAGCACGATAGCATCGGTGCTTCCTTCCCTCCTACAATGAATCACGTTAAGAAAATGATTCTCGTGCCACATGAAAGTGTGGCTAAACTTCATGACCCAACACCCTCTACGACTGAGACACAACTGAGTGCCCTGGACAATGAAATGGACCTCATTATGCGTAAAAAATACGCTGATGATTCTCTCAAATGGAAAATGTACAATGAGGCACTGCAGCGCTACTTACACTTTAACAATGAGCGAAAGAAGCCCGTACGTATTTCTGTGGAAGATTTTTCTCTCGATGATACCGGGGACACTGCTCTAATTCGTCAGCAGCTCGCTGCCGCCATGCCAAAAACATATAAAGCGGCTGCACTGAGACTTTACGATTATTTGAGTACGACTGGCTCACGAGTCACGTGGGACTCCTCAGGTCTTGTATCTCTGGAGGGTACACCTGTCACAAACTCCAACATCATTGATCTAATTTCGGATCTCACTCGTTCACGCAAAAATTTTGAGCCTGTGGGTGTTTCAAACTTCATTAAAACACTGTCTACACTCAACATTCCGTTGGAACTTATTCCTAACGAGAAACGTAGAGTCGCTATTATTCAAGCGCGAAACCAGGGTGGTGGGGGGACTGTGGTTCCGATCCGTCGCGTGAGAAAACGCGTGACTAAAATCAAACGCGTGACTAAAGGCCGTGTTACTAAACCTAAACATGCCTGGCAATCTTGGGGACGTGTATCACGAGCCCGCTGACCCTGCGTCTTACGGAACGGCTTGGAAACTCTGGGATGCTACGGGAGAGAAAAAAAGAAAAAATTACAAAGTATCTACAAGGGTGAGGACGCTTACACTCTTCACAAACCTGCTAGACGCCGCTTTCCTCGTAATGTGACTTATGCAGATAATATTGACGAGAGCTGGCAGACAGATTTGACTGATTTTCAGTCTTTGAAAAAAGATAATGATGGCTTTAGCTATATTTTGTGTGTCATAGATGTTTTCTCAAAATTTGCTTGGGCTGTCCCCATCAAAGATAAATCTGGTCCTTCTATCATTAAGGGGTTTCAAGCTATATTTAAAAGTACAGATCGGCGACCTACACGCCTATTTTCTGACAAAGGAAAAGAATACATCAACAAAACATTTCAGAAATTTCTGAAAGAGAATAACATAACCTATATTCACACCCATAATCCTGACATTAAATGTTCGATTGTGGAGAGATGGCAGCGCACCATTAAATCAAAATTGTTTAAAAGATTCACTACACTGAAAAATACAGATATGTAGATGGACTGCTTGATGATATTGTGGATGCATACAATCACACCTATCACCGTTCTATTAAGATGCGTCCTGTAGACGTGACACCCGATAGGGTTCTGGAGGTATATAATAACCTGTACCACGGTATGAACAACAGTATAAAAAAGCCAAAATATAAAGTGGGTGATTATGTCAGAATCAGTAGAGAAAAACAAATCTTCGAAAAAGGGTACACCTGGAACTGGAGCGAGGAGATATTTAAAATCGTTCAGGTCATTCCTCATGCGGTGCCGGTGTACCGGCTGGAAGATCTCGATAAGGATCCAATTGAGGGCACGTTTTATGAGATGGAGCTTCAGAAGGTCACGAAGCCCGAGGCGTTCAAAATCGCATATATAGTGCGGTCTAAAGGAACAAAGGGCAAACGACAACATCTCGTCCATTGGAGAGGTTATCCGAAAAAGAGCCGCTCTTGGATCTTCGATAAAGATCTTGTCTAGAAATGGATTTTTACGCGTTTCTCCCAAGTAACGCCAGTCCTAAGGTTTATCCTGACAACACAACCTGTCATTTTAAGACAGAATTGGCTCAGCGCATGGAACTCCATGGTCACTGGCAGGCCGCCCTCATTGAGCTGCACTACCCTAATACGATAGCACAGGTCCTAGAGGGAGAAAATGAAATCACAATAATGTCGGATACATTTGTTGATACAGTTTCCGTACGCCCTGGCTCATTTAGTTCAACAGACAACTTTGTCACAGGCATAGGAGACGCTCTGAAAATCCTGAAAGAAAGTTATGAGATACAGTATTTCACACTACTCCCTGACCAGCGTTGTAAGTTCATGCCACTTACTGCACATGACAACACGAAAGTTCATTTCTCTCCCCGCCTTGCCCTTCAACTGGGGCTCGCCCACGCCGGTCCGTACCCTGCTAATGAGGAAATTTTGGGCGTAAAACCTGTGGATATAAGTCTGGGAGTTCCCTCACAAATGTTTATTTACATGGATGTACTGGAAGAACAGATCATTGGCCATACTCGCGCACCGCTGCTCCGCACGGTCCCCGTGGACACCAAGGCACAGTACGGCTCCATGACCGTCGTGCACTTCGATCATCCAATTTATTTCGATCTTCGGACGAAATCATTCGACACTCTGGAAATCTATATAAAAGACCACGCAGGACGTAATGTACCATTCGACTTTGGAACGTCAACCTTGTTGGTTCATTTTAAACAAGTACCATGACGCGTCACGATCATATTACGGAGTTTTACCTGCATCAGGCAGGTGGCGGGCAATATTATGCGGGTTCTAGTTATCAGAAAGGACATGGTATTGGTTCATGGCTCGGCGGACTGTTCCGAACGGTCCTTCCCCTTCTCAAAAGCGGCGCGACCGCTGTGGGGAGGGAGGCGGCCCGGGCCGGCGCACACGTCCTTGCCGATGTAGCCAATGGCGACCCGATAGCGGACAGTGCTAGGCGACATACGGGGGAAGCAGTTCAGAATCTAAAACGCAAGGCGGCATCCGCAATGAATGGGTCCGGTAGAGCTATAAAAAGGCCAAGGCCTGCACCTAAACGTCATACCGTCGCGAAAGCTCGAAGTGTTAGGAACTATCCTCCCGACTGTTTTACGTAATGGCTTTCATGCATAGTGCCTCCGTTGAAGCTCTCCCCACAGAGCTGAGTCTGTGGCTCTCTAGCGCAACTCAAATGGGAGAGGAGCGATCTCAATGGATTATGGTCAGTCCCTTGGCTAATTTTGATTCGGCGACTACCATAGAGCTAGAAGTAGCTGGGGTGGGATATGCCTATGCAGACCCCGCACACATGCTGCTCTACACTAAAGAAAAAATCGTGAATGCTGATGGCTCAGACATCACTGATGCTGACAACAGTGACGCCACACTCGTAAATTATGGCATGCACGCCCAATGGTCTCAGGTGGACGCTAGTATAAACGGGACCGTCATCTCTCAATCGAGTATGACTTACCCATGGAGGGCATACGTTGAGGCATTTCTTAATTATGATAAAGCTGCAAAAGATACACATCTCCAGCAACGGATGTGGCATGAGGACACGCCCGGACACCACGACTCCTTGGATAGCAACCAGAACCTGGGGCTCGCGTGGCGCCGTTCACGCACCAAGCTGAGTCGTGAATTTGAAATGATGGGCCCACTCCACCTTGATATTTGCAATACGGATCGTCTCCTACTCAATAATTGTACTCTGCGTCTAAAACTCACTCGATCGCGAGATGCATTTGCTCTCATGAGTACGAAAGGCACTGAAAAAATTAAGCTCTTGGACGTCAAACTATTCATTCGGAGAGTTACGATTTCGCCCTCTGTTCTGCTTGCTCATGCCCAAGCCCTGGAAAAATCACCTGCAAAATATCCTGTAAACAGAGTGGATATAAAAACAGTCACGATAGCCCAGGGCATGCACTCAAAAACCATCGATAATCTATTTTTGAATCAACTCCCTCAGAGAGTTATCATAGGGTTTGTCGATAATCGTGCTTTCAATGGGGATTATGCCCGTAATCCGTTCCGCTTCCAACACTTTAGTCTGAACTACCTGCAGATGCATGTGGATGGGCAGCCTGTTCCTTCACAGCCACTGACCCCAGACTTTTCTAAAGATCTCTACATGGAGTGTTACAACACGCTCTTTACCGGGACGGGTATACACTGGAAGGACGAGGGCAACGGCATCAGTTGGAGTGATTACCCAAAAGGCAACACCCTGTTTGTGTTCGACCTCTCTCCTGACATGTCGGCGAGTGAGCCCCATTGGAATCTTCAGAAACAAGGGGCACTGCGTCTTGATCTTCGATTTGCAGCCCCTCTCCCACAACCTATAAATTGCGTCGTGTACGCCGAGTTTCAGAATCTTATTGAAATCGATAAGGATAGGAACGTTATCGTTGACTACAGTGTATAATGGACGGCTTCACGCTAGATGCACTCATGCGGCGCGACAGACACGTCGCCCCCTTGTTTGAGGGCGTGTTTGCTGCGGACACCCTCCCTCGCAGACTGCACAAATGTCCCGCTCTGCTCATATGCAATACAGACCCCATTTCAAAACCCGGCACACACTGGGTAGCTTTCTTCATTGATAAGCACGGCGTGGGTGAATACTGGGACTCCTATGGCATGCCCCCTATTGTCTCTCACCACAAGAATTTTCTTAAGAGACTCTGTAAAAAATGGACTTACAATCACACAAGTCTGCAAGCCATTGACTCTAAAGTGTGTGGTGAATATTGTCTCCTCTATTTGATTCACAGAGCTCACGGCTACACTCTCCACTCCTTTGTACATAAACTCTTCACTTCTAATCCATTGAAGAATGATGAAATAGTACGCACCCTTTTCAAACGTATGTTTGGAAAGAAACGCGCATGCGTTATTGATCAAAGAAAATCACAATCTTGTTGTGAAAGAAAAAGATAAAAAAAAAGTTTACAAAAAATAAAAAGATTACAAAAAAATTAAAAGTAAAAAAAGTTTACAAAAAAAATTTAAAAAGATAAAAAAGTTTACAAAAAAAATTAAAAAAAAAAAGTTAACAAAAAAAAAAATTAAAAAAGATAAAAAAAAGTTTACAAAAAAAATTAAAGTTAAAAAAAAAGTTTACGTTACAAAAAAATTTTGTTACCAAAAAATTTTACGTTACAAAAAAATTATGTTACAAAAAAAATTTACGTTACAAAAAAATTTACGTTACAAAAAAAATTTTACGTTACAAAAAAATTTTGTTACAAAAAAAATTTACGTTACAAAAAAAAATTTACGTTACAAAAAAATTTTGTTACAAAATTTAAAAAGTTTACAAAATGAAAAAAATAGTTCATCTACTTGCCGCTAGATGGCATCGTAGTATAGGCCTAGCTCTCGCGGCTGATCTTAAGTACTAATGTAATGACCTTCCGCTGTGTTTCCACACTAAGTATCCCGTCAGTTGAGCGCCGTACCGTGCAGACGTGACGCTCCTGACCATCATGGCGTACGCATTTTGTGATATGCAAATGCTGAGAGGCGCTGATGACGACTATGTCATCAAAGAGTTCAGCTTGTATGATTCCCAGTGGGACATCACGCGTGGCACGGCCGTGTTCGGTGCTCCATACGCTGAGATCATTCTCTCACCTAAGCAGCGTGAGTGTAACAGGTATGTCACTCGACATATTCACGGTCTGGCATGGGACCAGGGCAGTGTCCCGTACGAGGAGTACCGCGACACAATTCGTGCACTCACTCGGGACTACCGCTATCTCTACATAAAAGGGCGAGAAAAAGAACTCTTTCTCAAAAATATCGTCCCTGAGGCAATAGTTATTGACATAGAAGCCCTTGGCTGCCCTCGCCTTACACAGCTTCCTATGCTGTTTGTGCCCTTCCATGGACCTGAGCACAATGTTTTTCCATACCGCTCTTGTGCGTGTCTAAACGCACGCCGCATTGGACTGTGGTACGAGATCGCGTATAGACTACAGTGACTCCAAATTATCGGTTTCGTATAGGCCTCTGTTAGGGGGATAGGATTTTCCGTTAAAAATTCTAACGAGCGTAACAGCATGCCTCCTGGGCGCGCATGGAAATGCTGTAATATAAAAATGTCAGGAGCGGGATTCGAACCCACGATTCGCTGATCTTAAGTCTGCTGCCTTGGACCACTCGGCCATCCTGACATCTCTGGACACTCAGTGTACCGAGGGCCTCTTAGGTTGCACACTACCCCAGGTGGACACCCTCCCCCCAACTTAGGTTAGTCCCTTTCACCCTTCACTTAGGTTAGGTTAGGTTAGGCCCCTTCACTTAGGTTAGGTTAGGCCCCTTCACTTAGGTTAGGTTAGGCCCCTTCACTTAGGTTAGGTTAGGTTAGGTTAGGTTAGGCCCCTTCACTTAGGTTAGGTTAGGCCCCTTCACTTAGGTTAGGTTAGGTTTAGGTTACCCCCTTCCAAGATGGATGACCGCAACAATGGGGAATCAAAATGGCTGCCGCAACAATGGGGAGGTTAGGTTAGGTTAGGTTAGGTTAGGTTAGGTTAGGTTAGGTTAGGTTAGGTTAGGTTAGGATAGGCCCCTTCACTTAGGTTAGGTTAGGTTTAGGTTACCCCCTTCCAAGATGGATGACCGCAACAATGGGGAATCAAAATGGCTGCCGCAACAATGGGGAATCTATACTACTAAACTTAAAACATATATCTGTATAAACTACAAATTAAGGTGTGTAAATATAATGAATATAAGTGTATATATCTGCACCATTTCCTACTTAAATTTTAATAAACAATGAAGCTAATAAGAAAGAAGGCGAAATATTTTTTTCGGAGTACCCTTTCCCTGCTAATTAATGACAACAATGCAATATAGTCAGCAACAATTATATGCAACATAAGTACAGTAATATTTTGAGATGAAGTGTGTGTGAAGTGTCAACGTAGTGTATACTACTTTAATTAATGCGGTTTGAGTAGTGGAATACAATCACAAGATTAAACTACACCTGAGTTTGAATTTTATTTATTTATTATTTATTCAATATTTCATTGCTTTCACTGCTACTATTTTATTTGCAACACATTTTTTGTTTAGGTGAGAGACTTAGTGGCCTTGTGAAGGCTGGATAGTTGTTAAACCCTCAATGATTAGGAAAAGCAATGACGTAGCTTCCTTACTTCTTTGTTAAAAGATTTTTGTATCAAAAAGGGAGAAAAATGTGAGCCCATTTAACAATCTTTAATAGTAGCTGCCTATAAAGTTGGCCAGGGTTAGGATCACACATGAACAGAAGTTACAATAGAAGATTTATTGGTATAAAATATAATATTTGACAATTGAATAACTCACCATGCATTTTACTGGATGCGCACACTAGTTTACAAAGCAACGCAACTGGATTAATATTGGACACATAACAAAATCCCACAACACTACAATAGAATAGTGTGATAAGGAAACCGAGCCACCAACCTCCTTAGGTGATAACAGTTAAACTGTTCTTTGGATTTCATTTTTAACGGCAAAAAAATCTTCGTTTTGTACTTCAGACGGAGAGAATTTTTTTCAGAAGCTTCATAAAGTGAAACTCTGTCACCATCTTTAAGATATTACTTGTAAGAAACACGTAGCGAGAGGTTAGGTCTTTTCCCCAGCCCGTTCGATGTACTCACTGTTTCTTCTGTAAAATAAAATTGAAAGACAAGGTCGAGCGACAAATTAGAGAGTGGTATACAAACACGAAACTTTTGATAAGGGAGCGATCGTACTGTCTGTTAACACCGAAGGGAGTTAGGCCGAACGTGCCGGAGGTAACTATTTCAGATTACACCTGACAGCACAGTTTGTTCCCTTCAATAACAGGCAATAAAATAAAGGATTGAATAGATTGATGCGACGATATGACGAGTTGTACTACAAATGACACATTAGCCTAAACGAAAGGACCCCTGTTTTTTACCAAATATTTTTAAATACAATACACGTAGGAAACAAAACTGGAAATTATGAAAAATATCAAATTCCGTTAAGGCTGATTTCTCATTATGGATACCGCGGGATAATCCCAATACGCAATGAAACAATTAACAAACTCCATACTTACACTGAAAAAGGCCAGGCGGCTTGGGCTATTCTGATTCCGTAGTCGCAAGAACACCCACTTGGATCTGGGTTGCGGTAAGCCACTTTAAACTCACTTTATGCAGTTAAAAGGCACTTGAGAGTAGCTTGAGGCCTCGCACCTAAACTCACTTTAAAGTGGGTTTGCGCTAACTCACTCTAAAGTCACAATTCTGATTCCGAAGTCACTTTGGGTCCCGCGCGGAAACCCACTTTGAACTCGGTTGCGATAAGCCTCTTTAAAGTCACTTTATGCAGTTAAAAGGCACTTAAGAGTAGCTTGAGGCCTCGCACCAAAACTCACTTAAAAGTGGGTTTGCGCTAACTCACTCTAAAGTCACAATTCTCATTCCGAAGTCACTTTGGGCCCCGCACGAAAACCCACTTTAAACTCGGTTTGGGTAAGCCACTTTAAAGTCACTTTAGGCAGTTGAAAGACACTTCAGAGGCTCGGGCAGGAACTCGCTTAAAAGTGGGTTTGCGGTAACACACTTTTAAGTCACAATTCTGACTTTAGGGTCGCTTTGGCTATCAACGTAAAAAGTGGCTTAAAACTAGGTTGCGGTAAGCTACTTTAAAGTCAATTTATGCAGTATCAACCTACTCTAAGGCGAAAATATCCGGTTAGCCTTACCGTCTGGGAACCTCTTGTCTCCTGACAACTATTTTTTACAGTGCACCAAACACATGTGTAGTGTGCCTGAGTAGTAGAACGATAATCATGTGCTATCCGTGCCGACACGTCTGCATGTGCCCTGACTGTGCAGAGGCCATAACGAGCGGGCCACGGGAGAGTAAAAAGTGCCCGATTTGCCGTGGACTGTTTCTTCCAATTGAGGTCTTTTTGCAGCATTAATTATAATAAGTTAACATTAAAATGGCCTTGAAACAAGTCGGTTTTTCGGGCCACTAACGTTAATCTATTATCTAAGCCAAATACATATGATTATAACCATTTTCCAGCGTTTATTTAAATACTATATCAAGAAAAACTATTAATTTGGGAAAGTTAGATTAGCGCACGCATAATCTTTTGTCAGGTATCAGCTTAAGTACTGTACAATACAGACCATGGTTAGGGAAGCAGGGAAACACGATTTCATATTATAATATAGTGGTTAACGATTTTTTGAGCTTCTTAACGGTCATTGTTGATCACAATCATTCAAATCGTGCAGCTCAAGCCGTTTGATGGTCCCATTTTGATGGACGGCTTCAGCCTGGCCAGGTAGGCAACCCATCGCACACGAGTATCCGTCCTCTGTTCGACGCGAGGTTGGCAGATACTTGGCGAGTATCCTTACCTCCCTCTTACCGCAAAAAGAAACACAACTGAAAATGTGCTCCGGCGCGGAATTCCGTGTAAAACGTAACATTTAACCCTCCGTCCTCAGGTTGATCTCGTCAGTGGACAGCCGAGCCACGTCAGCCGAGCACGTAGGCAACCCATTGGCCATGACCATTACTCGTCCCCAGACGGGGGATCGCCAGCGCGGTGGAGCCGCAGGCAGCGAAACCTACCGGGCCCCCTCCTAATTGCCACCAACACGGGTTGAGCGGCGACAGAGGGGCGGGGTATCGCCAACAGGGGGAATGAGAAATTTCACGTGAAGCTGTACAAGCACGGAACTCTTTTGCTCGGGGAGCGACTCTGACTGGGGAGCTACTTTGACGCAGAGGCCTATCTTGGTGCGTGCGACAGACGAGTCGAGGAGCTACTATGGCCGGGTAGTTACTTTGGCCGGGGAGCTACCTTGACACAGAGGTTTGAACTGAAGGTACATGGGAGATACCCTGACTGGGGAGCTCCTTTGCCGCAGGAGCTACCTTGGTCCAGAGGGTAGTGCTCATTTCAACAGTGTCCCCCTTCACCTCCATATATCACCAAAGGAGGAGCTACCTTGACCGGGGAGCTACTATGCCAGAGACTTTACTTTGAATGCGACTCTCATGAACGTCACGAAAACAAAGCTCCGCAACAGGCTGCAAACCCCAATGCTGGAGGCACTTCTCCGGGCGAAATTGTGGGCTAGGGGGGTGCGCTGTTGTGCGAAGTTTCTGCCGACAGCAAAAATGTACGACTTATTTTCAAAGAATGTGTACGACGATGACGTAGGTGAACAGGTACAAAGCGAGAAGAAAATTGATGAAATTTTTGTTATTTGTGAATAAATTATTGACGAAACTAATTACCATAATTTACATTAGTTTTTTAGGCTAAAAATGACCAAAAGCCGCCTTGGCGATTTTTATGGCGAGCTGTGCTCTGACACAAATATTTTAGGCAATTTTGGCGATTTTTATGGCGACTTGCAGGACATTACGTGAAAATGGCGATTTTTTTGGCGATGTTTGCTCTGACGCTCACATTTTACGCAATCTTGGCGATGTTTTTGGCGATTTATGCTCTAAAACCAAAATTTTCAGCCACCTTGGCGATTTTTTTTGGCGACATACGTTTAAATGGCGATGTTTTTGGTGACTCTAGCGCCCCGGTGGCGACTTTTGGCGATTCGGGCTCGTGGCGACTTTCTGGCGACTCGAGCGCCGCCTGATGGCGACTCGGGGCGCCCGGCATCTGGCCACACTGCCTTCTACTGCTCGGCTCCTGTCATCGTCGGCAGGTCCGGCAGTCCCGCCGCTCCTCATACGCCGATTCATCGCCCTGGCTCTGCCCCCAGTGGACACTCCGCCTTTTTGGCCCTGCTATACTCTGCGCTGGCAGGAATAGGTTTTAAGCCCCTTCCGTTCCACCCCTTCTTCCCCCCCCCCTACCCCCTTACCGGGGTCGCAACGGATGATGTCTCGACGGCATACGACATCTTGAGGCAGTCCCGATGGGGAGACCGCTCCATAATAGCCGCCACTGATGGATCCCGCGGCTCTGCCGCGGACGGCGCCGTCTCTGTCGGAGCCGCGGTGTACTTCGAAGTAGGCCGTTTTGCCAGACTGTTCCGTCTCCCCGCCCACGCTTCCGTCTACGTCGCTGAGCTTAAAGCCTTGCGAGAAGCCGCCCGTCATCACCGGGCCAACGACTCTTTGGCTCCCACCATCCTACCAGACAGCCTCTCTGCCCTTCAGTCGGTGGCGAGGGGCCTCCCCTCCGCCACCACCTCCCCCCTCCTGGTGGAGACACGCACCGATCTCCTCGCCGTCCGCGAAGCCGGGCGGGATCTTCTCCTGGCGTGGATCCCGGCCCACCGCGGCATACAGCCTCACGAAGAAGCGGACGCGAAGGCAAACCTGGCGCGCGTGTTGCCTAACAGCGTCGACGTTCCTCTCCCGCCGTCTGCCTTCTTCGGAGAACGGACGATGGCTGCGCGACGTGAATGGCAAGAATCCTGGACAGCGTCCCTCACCGGCACCACCTTCAAGCCACTGCAGCCGCTTGTCCCACTCTCTCCGTGGTTTCGGGGAGTGTCTGGTTCCCGAGAAGCGATAACCGCTGGAATCCGCCTCCGTCTCGGACATTGTGCCGCCCCGGCACATCTCCAGAAGGTGACATACGGTCCGAAGAAAGTGCCTCTCCAGTGTACCTTCTGTCACAGCCACGAACCGCAAGACACTACGGCTCGCCACCTTGCAGAGACGTGCCTCTTTATCGACCGTGCTCTCTTCGACGCCTAAGCCAGAGTGGCAAAACAACAGGAAGAACAAAGACGATCGTAAAACAAAAGTTGGTTGTGAGACTGAGTTTCTATGCGGTCTGGTAGTGATCACTCCGGGCCGTGACAATGCGTTCTGCTGTGACCAGATAGGGTTATGTTTGTTGTCATAATAATACACTACTCCCTCTTTTCAAAACCCCTGTCTCCTTAGAACGCATGCCCCTTGGCATAGTCTCACCAGTTTCCGCCTTAGACTTCAATACAATCACGTAAATTTTACAATGCATGTTTAACATGTTTTGGCTACTTTAACAATTCCAATAAATTATTTTCTACCTAAATAGATGACCTGAAACTTCCACCTTGTACAAGCCTACGGATTATTCAACCCTACCGGCTTGACTCAGTGTGCATACAAAAAGAAACTGACTTTCCTCCTAGCCTTGGCCTTGGCCGCTGCACTTTTGGATCTCTTCGGCATTTGAACCTGTAACATTTCATAAATCTTAGACTTGGGAGAAAAACAATCCAATAAATCTTAGAATTGGAAAAAAAAAAACGATACAATAAATCTTAAAATTGGGGGAAAAACAATGTAACATAACTACACAATTAAAGAGCTCAGTACAATTAAAACATGAGTCAGCAGGGATTCAGTGTAGTTAAAACCAAGTTGTAAGTGTTCTTTTACTGATGATAAAAAAAAGGATACTTTATGCTTTTCTAGCATGGTGTCCTGAAAACCATTGGGACATAGGGAAATAGCGTGGGGTAGGCCATGGTAATGTAGCCGTCTGTGGTGAACTCATTGACAGCCAGCTGGCCAATGGTGGGCCAGTTCACCCTGGCCGCCACCTGGTCGTCCTGGTGCACGGGCTGCACCATGGGCATGCACGTCACGTGGACGCCGGCCTCCACCTCCTCTGCCTGGGGCCCCTCCGCCGGCCCGCCACCCGGGGGCGCAGCTGCAGCGCCAGGTGCGGCACCTGCGGCGGCACCTGCGGCGGCACCTGCGGCGGCAGCTGGAGGAGGGCGTGGGTGCTCGTCTATGCCCCGAACCTGGAGAAAAGCATCACCGTCATCAGGGAGCTCGTTGAGATTCTCCTCGGATATCTCTACGTCACGATAGTAACGGTGATGGTGCTTGAGCCACACCAGCGCGGCGCGGACGCGGCCCGCCCGGACCTTGAAGTCCACATGACCCTCGGCGCCCTGGGTGCGCACCGTGATCAGGGAGGTCAGGTCGGCCAGGCGGTGCGGCAGCGTGGAGGCCAGCCCCTGCACGTCCTGCGGGAAATTAATGATATTTCCCGAGTAGCCATACTGGCCGCCCCTTACCTTGTTCACAGACACCACGGGGTGCACGCGAGCAATGAGCTGCTGCTCTATGTACGTCAAACCCTGCAGTTCGGCGGGGACCTCGCCGGGGTCCATCAGGTTGTCGGCACTGACTTAACGGCACCTGCCGCCACGGCAGCCTGGGGCCAACTCCCCTCGCTCCGTCATGACGGCCCGGCGGCAGTTAGGACAGACGTTCATGCTCAGAGCCGCCATGGTGGCGTCAAAGAGCTCCTCGAGGGTGGCCGGCCTGGCTGCGGCAGCGCCAGCAGCAGCTGCAGCTGCGCCAGGGCCCGCAGCGCCCTGGGCCTGGCCCTCCCCGCCGTCCTCCGCAACATCGAAGTTGACGGCACGGCGGCGCAGCATGCGCTGGACGTTGTTGTGCACGGCCCGCTCGGCGGTCTGCGCCTCCCGCACGTCCAGCATGTGCGCAGCTGCTCGGGCGCGCCGCTCATCTGCTGCCTCGGGAGTCTGCAACAAACGATCATTAGCGTGCCGCGCCGCGCCGAGGGCGCGGGCCTCGTCGCGGGCCTCGGGGCTCTGCTGCTCGCGAGACGCGGCATGGCGGTCGGCGTCCTGAGCACGGCGCGCCCGGGCCTGCTCGGGTGTGGCGTCCCGACGGGCGAGGCCGTGGCGCACGGCGTCCACAACGCGACGCGCCTCGGCCTCCTCCGGGGTGGCCTGCTGCCGGGCCGCGGCGTGGCCTGCAGCGTTCACAACGCGACGCGCCTCGGCCTGCTCCGGGGTGGCGTGCTGACGAGCGGAGGCGTGACGCTGAGCATCGTCGGCGCGGCGCTGCTCGACTTCCTCCGGGGTGGCCTGTTGGCGGGCGCGGGCTCGCTGCTCTGCCTCCCTTTCCAGCCGTGCATCCCTCTCCTCATCAGTCTCCCGCTCCCGTGCACGTTTGTTGGCGTCAGCCTTAAGGTAATCACTGCATTAGTATAACACCTTGCCGGACCACCATCAGCTCCTCACTGACAGTAGCTTCAATTCTTGAAGGTTGATCAACCACGTAGTATATGTCAAATAATCAAATCCACTAAATCTTGCTGTCTCGAAATCCTGCAATGGTGTAACAGGAAACCTGAAACACACAATTAACACAATTATGGGGCTCTGCTGCCGAAAATAAAATTAAGAAAAATTTTAGCTTGCAAAAACAAGCAATTAGAGTTATATTAGGACTGAGGTACTCTGAATCTTGCCGGGGCTGTTTTAAAAAACTTAACTTACTTACCCTTTATGGCCTCTATATCTTTCAATCTACATCTTATGTTAGATCAAATCTTTCTACATCAGACAGAAATTGCGATACCCATTGTTATGACACTCGCCATAAAGAAGATTATTGCATTGAAAGCTATAGAGGTGCCTTTGCAAGTATCAGCCCATCCTACATGGGTAAAAATTTGTATAATAAGCTACCCCAGTCTATAAAAAATATTAAACCCCTCAACAGATTTAAGGACTCTCTCAGGACGTACCTTGTCAACCTTGAACCCTATAGTGTGAAATCATTTACCGAATGATTTCCTTTTTATTCTTTCTCTGCGTCCTCTATTTTTAATTAAAACCTGTAATGCCCTTTGCTTTTCTTAATTGTTTAACTTTGTATAGTGATTTTTCAATCTTCTTTAATTCCCTTAGTAACATATACACTGTGAAAAATACTCGTAAGGGTTACGGGAAAATTTTCCATGAAAGATATTTGTCGTAATCCAAACTCTACGACTGGATTGTAAATGTAACACTCAAATCGTAAAAATACAAACAGCATCGTAAATTTACTAAATAACATTGTAAATTTACAAAACATCTCGTATGGTTACAAAACATCTCGTACACATAAAGATAGCATAATACCTCACAAGGAATACATATCACATACTACCCGGCAACCTATTTGTATTTGCAAAATTGCCAACAGTAGTTATAAACGAGGCAAAGGTAAAGTGTTGGTTTTGTTGCAATTCTTCACTATAAATACTTTGGTTGAGTGAGTGAGTGAGTGAGTAAGTGAGTGAGTGAGTAAGAAAAAAAATCAGAACCTGTGATGTTTGTATTACACAATACAGCCATACTATTTCTCTGCAGGAGAGAACCAAACCACACCAAACTAAGATATGGAAAGCTGATGCCTTCATTGACATGGGCCAGGAAACTGACAATGGGCATACTATAACTTTTGGTCTGGTCTATAGCGACATAGAGGCCACTTAATGCATAATAAGCACTAACCTTTTTCCTCTGAGCCGAGTGACAAGTTCTGGTTCTTAGGTTATCCGAGTTGTCTTGGGTTCCCGAGATTCGGAGTTCTGTACCGTAACGACAACGGTGCTCCGGTGCACAAAGAGGTAAGCCTCAAGCGGAATGAATAACGCTTATGTATGTTACACCTGCTTCGAAGTCACAAACGGCTTTTGGCTCTGGTCGTCTCGTATGTCGTTGTAATTCTTTAACGTTGTTCAACATCACAATAACTATGTTAGCACTTCACATGCTGTTAGCAGACGACTAGACGACGAAGGAGCGAGTTCAATTAATGCACAGGAACATTCATTTGTTTTCTTCCACCTTCAAAATAAAACATTCATTTGTTTTCTTGCACCTTCAAAATAAACTCTCGATGTCAACTAACTTTTGACAAACCATAAAAGTTGTTTCCTGCTGCTATGTTTGACTACCTGTCTCGATCTAAAATAGTTTCGGCTTTTATGTTCGTGTGTGAAGCTAATTAATATAAAGACAAAGCAATAATTAACCCCTTAAGGCTCAAGCATCGAGATCGCCCAAAAATTTTTCGCATTTTACTTTTTTCTTTATATTTTGGATGTTCTGATTCCAAATTTTCAAACCGCACCTCGCTAGCTACCATGGTTCAGTTTTTAGAGCATGTCCATTTTTTTGGACACTGCGCACCCAGAAAACTGCGTTCTTGTTTCAAGTGCGTCGCACTTATTTCAAGCCCAAAATGCACTTGAAATGACCGACACCACTTTGTACTCAATACAAGTGCATTTGGGAGTGGGCAAGCGCTAAGGAACATTGACCCCATGGGGCATCGATTCAACTCCATTGTGGACTTGAGTTAAGTGCATTTGCTTGAACAAAGTAAGGTTTGGCTTTCCCCACGAGAGCCAAATGTATTTAAAAATCATGAGTTTGATACCGTGTGAAATAGGCGTTCTCACATCGGTACTTGATACGAATGTATTGTGCTTGATCAAGTCGAGGCCACAATGCACTGGTTTGAGATGCTGGTATTACTTGTTGTGAGTACCTTCTCCTGAACTCAACCCCCGGCCGGACGTGGTACAGTGGGAGTTCAGTGTCTGCCGCCGTGACAACAGAACTAGCCGGCGTGTGGCAGTAGGTCACCCCAAAAAGGGCGTAACGCACCGCAGCTTTTAATAACTTTTAATAATAATTTTTAATAATCGTCAGAATTTAGTTGCAGTCAGAGACTGTTACCACGTTTGGTGAAAAATAATTAGCACACAATGTCACCGGAGCCGCATACTGCGCATAAATTGTTTTGCAAAATTATCTCACATGATAAAGGTCAAATCGTTAGAAAAATACTTCGTAAGCTTAGACACGTTTAGTGTTCAGCATATGTGTACATATGATGGACGGAATAGCGCTGGCCTAGTGTCGTCACACATCTAGGCGCGAGTTTGTGTTCGTTCCGTAAATGTTTAGATTGTAGCGAAAAATGTTAGGATTAAGATTTTGTGGATTTCGGGAAATATAAATATATAACGTGAAATATGGAGGTAGCAATTTAATTGAACATAAATTATTTACAATAGACAAAGTATACAATACACACAATACAATATGTAACATTTATTTATTTATTTATTTATTTATTTACAATGAATGTCTCAAGCAAATAGATGCACTACCATTGCCTGACAGACGACGCTGCCACAGTGGGCTGATGTACAGCAAGTACCATGCAGCGCCCGGGCAGGCCCGAGGGCGGTGCCGAGGACCCCCCACCGACAGTGGCAAAGGGACGACCGCGCGCGCGTGGAACACGGCAACGATGGCGGTGGGCGCGGAGGCGGGCGGGCGACGCCCGGGCCGGGTCCCGACACCACCTCGCGTGGCCCCGCGACCCGCAGGCACCCGCCCGCCGCGAAGCTTTAGAGGGGGGCAATAACGTCGTGCGGAAATAAGCAGACATCCGCGAGCAGCAGGGATCGTACTTCTGGACTTCTCGCCGAGTTAGCCGAAGTGGAGGGGTTGGCTGCGAGCACACAAAGGACGTGTCACGGGTGCAGCTGCGAAAACGCGAGTAGAGCCGTTAGTTCTGCCCTCGGTCCGGCCTAGGCGGGGCGGCGCGGGGCGGCGCGGGGCGGCGCGGGGCGGCGCGGGGCGGCGCGGGGAGGGGAGGGGCGGGCAGAGCGCGGCAGGGCGGCACTGCTAGGTGCGCTCTGCAGGCAACATCCGCGAGCAGCAGAGATCGTACTTATGAACTTCTCGACGAGTTAGCCGGAGTGGAGGGAGGAGGAGGGCTTCCAGCACACAACGGACGTGCGACGGGTGCGGCTGCGAAAACGCGAGTAGAGCCGTGAGTGCTGCACGGCAAAAGTAACCCCTGGGATACCCAGGAGCTTTTTGGAATTTCCAGGCGCGCGAGTCATTTTCCAGGAGCACCCTGGGTTTCGCATATATTTTTCCCAGGAGCACCCTGGGTTTGCGGACCCTTTCCCAGGCGCACCCTGGGAATTTTGTGCCGAGAGTCTCTTTTCCAGGCCGCGCCTGGAAAATAACTTCCGTTTCCAGAGTTGTTCCTGGGAAAACGTGCAAAACGGCAAACCCCGAAGCTCCGACGGTACTCGACGTCCTTGACGTCATCCAGGGTGGACCTCGATGGGTTCCATCATGACCACCAATCCGGCACGTGTTTTCCTAAAACTGTGCATTCCTGTAAATATGTTGTGTTCAACAGGATCAGACTGTTAAGGACGCCGCCAAACCCAAATGTCCGGTGACAGAAGGGTGTGAGAGGTGTCTACAGAAGCGCCACAGCCTGTGGAACATATTTCTGAAGTCAGAAGTCCCGGACACCCAACGAGAAAGGCGCCAGGGTCACTTTGGCCTCCCAAATGTGAACGTATCCTTGGCGCGGAGCTCCCGGTACGTCGTGGTACGTCCTCGTATCTCGCGAACCGAAGGCCGCAGCGCAAAACGGTTTTCGAGGCCGACCTCAGCAGGTCCCCGACAGTCGGAAAACACGTGCCGGATTGGTGGTCATGATGGAACCCATCGAGGTCCACCCTGGATGACGTCAAGGACGTCGAGTACCGTCGGAGCTTCGGGGTTTGCCGTTTTGCACGTTTTCCCAGGAACAACTCTGGAAACGGAAATTATTTTCCAGGCGCGGCCTGGAAAAGAGACTCTCGGCACAAAATTCCCAGGGTGCGCCTGGGAAAGGGTCCGCAAACCCAGGGTGCTCCTGGGAAAAATATATGCGAAACCCAGGGTGCTCCTGGAAAATGACTCGCGCGCCTGGAAATTCCAAAAAGCTCCTGGGAATCCCAGGGGTTACTTTTGCCGTGTGGCCGCTGTCCGGCCTAGGCGGGGCCGCACGAAAAGACAGAAACAAGTGACTTGCGCGAGCTGTACGAGCTACAAATTCTGTACTAAAACACAGAAATGTTCTGTAAAATCGATATTTTTTTTACAGTATCACTGCGAAAAATTTTGGTACATTCTACAGGAAAATTTTCCATGACATAAGTCGTAAAATTACAAAACGAAAATGTTAATTTACTAGCACGCCCTATCGACTTAGAATACAGTGACGAGCAAAAATGGCCGGTCGCAAATTTACAATATATTTTGTAAATTTCAATTACAAAACATTTTGTAAATCTACAGAGATTTTTTTCACAGTGTATACTTTACCTGTTGTGCGGAAGGGGGTCGTCGGCGAACAGCAACATCGACGCTACTCTCTTGCGTATCTAGGACTGCTGGTCTAGGGATTGGGGGATTATCCTGTGGATAAAATACAAAGGTTTAATAACACCACATGAAACGTCTCTTCGTACTCGTACACAAACAAGCCGTAGTCGAGGCTTCCCCCCTCCCCATCTAAACACTATGGTGACGGTAGCGTACTGTACGGCAATTGCACAGTTGTGATCGATGATGAACATTGAACAATATTGAAATGGAAACGCTCCCTCGAAACGCACAACGTGGCATGTGGGGACATGCAAATATAAACAACTTTTTGCCAACGCCGACACATTATTACGGCCGAACCCGCCGCAAAGGAGACAGTCCGCGAATGTTCCCCGCATTTAATTACTTACATGAGCAGTTGAAAATTAGTTATGAGGAGTGATAATTACTAACACATGATACGCGGTCCGTCAGCGAGCGCTCTGCAAGCGGCAACCGGAGAGCGACTGAGCAGCGGCCGGCCGGCCGGCCCGGCTCGCCAGGCTGGACCACGCAACGCCACGCCCGACACCGGTCAAGAAAGAATCTTCTGCTAGTGATCATCTCAGGAACGACACTACGCCGAAAATTTCACTTACCTCTAAGAGACGACGCAGTTTGATGTGATCGCCCAATAAATTTGACAGCACCGGGAAGTCCCGCTCCTTCAATGACAGCAGGTCTGCCTTGTTGGTGATTCCTTGCTCTGCAATAACACACTGGCACAGTGAACAACACCGGGAAACACTCATACAGAAGCGGAGCGAAAACACTTACCTTCGCAAACGGGACCAAGGTGGCCCAGCCCGTAGGCTGATAGGACTTCGGCTACGTCTTCACTCATGTCACAGCACAAAATGCGGAAACGCAGCGCTGCCCTAGACTGACCCGGCTGGGCTACGGCGCGAGCGACGCAACGGTACGGACCGGCGCACGAAGCGCATCGGGTTCGGAACGGGCGTTCGCGGACTTCGGCTGAGAGATGTTTCGGAATGAGATGTACTCGCCGCAGCGGTTCGGCTATCGAGCGCGCTTGACCCTAAACCAAGTCCAAAATTCAAGCGCAAAAATTCAAGTGCGGCGCTGGACTTGAAACAAGCACTCCCTTTTCTGGGTGCGCCCTTGCCGGTCGGGCTCTCGTGCGGTATTAACATTTTACTGGGGACACTTTTGCCGATATTATGTGGCTCCTGCATAGAGTTTGCTTAAAGAAATCCCATTCTCTATAATCATTAAAATTTTGATTCATTTTAAAGCCATTTTGTTAAAAGATTCGTCTACATCTGATATTTTATGGCTTTTTGCCTGCAGTACCAACTTATTTTAACTTTTTTTTAGTGTTCTTCATTGCAGACCGATAGAGCACACTCTCGTGAAAGAAATATCCAAAAATGAACATGTTTCATGGGTTTATGTCGTTGTACCACTTGTGGAAGGACTTGAAAGTGGCGTCCAAAAAAAGGGACACTGCGCCTTAGTGGTCGAAAGTTAATTAGGACCGTTATTTGCTGAGTCAGCCTTAGTCTAGTACTCCCCAGCCCCCCCCCCCCCCTCTCTATCTTTCTCACACACACACACACAGGCGCGCGCCTAGGGCAATATTGTTTCTCACGCAAGGCACGCCCCGAAAATTTCGCACTTTTGTATTTTCTTAATATTTGGGTTCTTCTGATTCCAAATTTTCAAACCGCACCTCGATATCTATCACGGTTCAGTCAAAAGAAACCATCAAGTACAACACAACAACCCGCCAGCCCACCCCCTCTGTAGCCGCCAGCCTCCGCACCTAGCCGGACCGGAGGAGAGGCACAGTTTCTCACACCCAACCGGGTCACTCGAGTGGCGGGAAGTTTCAAACAGCGTTGGTACACTCCGAATCGAGTGTTTCATGAATAAGAACACTCCTAATTAACTGGGAAACGCGAACGAAGAGATCAGCCCGACAGCCGACCGATGAGGAGCAGTGTCCAATTATTTGGACAGCTAACTTTACGTTAGCCCAGCGGCTAAAATATTCATCGTACGAAAATTTCGTTCAGACAAAAGTTGTTGGCCGACTCATTTTGAGTCCAGTACTACTCAGTATAAGTTGTTGAACAGCAAATCTGGTCATGAAAACAGGTGACAAACACATGTCGACAGGGAAAGGCAAAAAGTCACAGTTTCTCATTTTTCTACGGTACCCGGAAGCATTGATGGGAGCTCCGACACTTATTAAGTGCCTCAAGGACACTTAGATCTTACCGTAAAAAAATTGTGGGGTCGAAAATGAGCATTTTAAGCCATTCTATGGCCGTTTTAATGACTGTCCAAAAAAATGGACACGGCGCCTTAAAGGGTTAATATAAAGACATAGCAATTATTAACACTCATCATCTGAAAGAAACGCCAGATCTAAATTTTCCTCTTGACGTGGTTGGTTTGGTGTTCATGGTGGGTGTAGAATGTACTGCCGTTGCATTTCGTGTCGTATGCTTAGCAACCACCTATTGAGTATTATGCATAGGAAATTTAGAAGTTAGTCTCTCTTAAATTCCTTCAAAGTACCACCTACGACGTGTCTTATCATGTCGAACGCACTTGAGATGTCATTAGTTTGCCGGCTGGTGAGGTTAAGTCGTTCGTCCTTTTATGTTACTCTGCAGAAATTTAATGCGAGCCGAGATTTATATGGTTACTTTTGAATTCATTGGGATAGCTTAGCTTGACTTAATGCTGTTTTGTCCCAATTGAGGCTTAGTAGCCGTTGGGGCCTTTCAAAACCACCAGTCTCGGCTATTATTGTCTGCTTGGCCTTTCTAAACATATGTTAATGAGTCACTTATATTGTGCGCTTGCTTGATCACATGTACCATTTCATTATGAGTAATCTGTCTCTCTTGTGTTTCCTCCAGGTATTGATCTGAGAGATTTCTCGATTACTGTCGTGCAGGCTGCCACTCCGGCCACTCCTCGCCAATATCACCTTTTGAACAGTTCCTGCTCTCAGGTATAAAGTTATGATCAACTATATCTTTTCTTATGTTTCTTAGTTAAATTAGCTCAAAATAATATTTCTTTGTCTTCTTTTGCAGATACCTTGCCCTTTTTGTCTATGGATTCGTTGCCGATTTATTTATTGTGCGATTGTACTTTTACTGTTGGTTTCTAAAAGTTCAATCTTTCTCCTATCCTGTTGTCCTGGTGAGCACTTTATTTTGTTTAATTGCAACACATTAGTGACACTTATTGCTAAGCCCCTTAATTTATTAATTGCAACACATTAATGACACTTTTTGTTCTCTCTTGTCCATGTTAACTTTTTTCTTTTTTAGAATTTCTCCTTGCTTAACTTCTGTTCCAACTTCTGTTCTAACTTATTTCCATCATGGATTTTCCACACAAGTAAGCTTTATTTGATCTGGAAATGTTTCTCCCTCTTATCTTGCAAACCCTTCCCTTATTTATTTAATGCTTCTTTTTTACTTTTCAGGCGTGCAATCATTTTAGTTGCAAAAATGCACCTCCTCCTTTCCTCGAGGTATTGATCTGAGAGATTTTTCAAGGACTGTCATACCAGGCTGCCACTCCTCCCCAACATCACCTTCTCAACAGTTCCTGCTCTCAGGTATAAAGTTATGATCAACTGTATCTTTTCTAATGTTTCTTAGTTAAATTATATCAAAATAATATTTTTGTGTCTTCTTTTGCAGATAGACCCTTGCCCTGTTTCTCTATGGATTTGTTGCCAATTTATTTATTGTGTTTGTGCTTTTACTGGTGGTTTCCAAAAGTTCAATCTTTCTCCTATTCTGGTGTCCTGGTGAGCACTTTATTTTGCTTAATTGCAACGCATTAATGATATTTAATGTTCTCTCTTGTCCATATTAACTTGTTTCTTTTTTATTTTAGAATTTCTCCCTGCTTAACTTCTATTCCAACTTCTGTTCTAACTCATTTCCATCATGGATTTTCCACACAAGTAAGCTTTATTTGATCTGGAAATGTTTCTACCTCTTTTCTTGAAAACCCTTCCCTTATTTATTTAATGCTTCTTTTTACTTTTCAGGCGTGCAATCATTTTAGTTGCAAAAGTGCACCTCCTCCTTTCCTCGAGGTATTGATCTGAGAGATTTTTCAAGGACTGTCGTGCCAGGCTGCCACTCCTCCCCAACATCACCTTCTTAACAGTTCCTGCTCTCAGGTATAAAGTTATGATCAACTATATCTTTTCTTATGTTTCTTAGTTAAATTAGATCAAAATAATATTTTTGTGTCTTCTTTTGCAGATAGACCCTTGCCCTGTTTGTCTATGGATTTGTTGCCAGTTTATTTATTGTGTTTGTGCTTTTACTGGTGGTTTCCAAAAGTTCAATCTTTCTCCTATTCTGGTGTCCTGGTGAGCACTTTATTTTGTTCAATTGCAACACATTAATGACACTTAATGTTCTCTCTTGTCCATATTAACTTGTTTCTTTTTTATTTTAGAATTTCTCCCTGCTTAACTTCTATTCCAACTTCTGTTCTAACTCATTTCCATCATGGATTTTCCACACAAGTAAGCTTTATTTGATCTGGAAATGTTTCTACCTCTTTTCTTGCAAACTTTTTTCTTATTTAATGCTTCTTTTTATTTTTCAGATGCAATCATGTTAGTTGCAAAAATGCACCTCCTTCTTTCCATACAAAATCAAAGTTGGTGGCACATCTGAGAATTTATCATATTGATGGAAGGAAGGAAAGTGTACTGTGTCCTGAAGAAGGGTGTACAAAAACATTTGACTCTAGCTCTTCCTTTAGTCAGCACCTGAGTAAAAATCACAAGTCTTCGAGGTCTACAGAAAATATTATTCAGGAAGATCCACAATTAGAAGATGCTGAAAACCTACACCAAAGAAAAGATCCTGCAGGCCATGGCCCTGGCACCTCATCTGATACTCCTGCTAACGACCAACTGCAGACCCATGTTGTCCATCCCAATATAGCCAAATTTTATTTAATGCTTGAAGCTGAAAAATTAGTTCTAGCCTCAACAGTGCAGGATATTTTTGATGGGGTTGGTTATATGAACAGCTTATCTCATGCTGCAATAAGTGAAATACTAACTAAAGCTTTAAAAGATCGGATACCTGACAGAGACTTAGATTCTCTAAAATTACGAATTAAACTTAATGATCCAGTCAGCAATGCTCATCACAAAGATGCCCCAGGGCCTAAATTAACAACAAACTTTCTTCGTAAGAAGTACTATCAGAAGTATTTTCGGTATGAGGAACCTGTAGAATATACTATTGGTCCGGACCCAACTTTGAAAGATCACTGCATTGCATATGTCTCTATAAGAAGAAACCTGGAAAATATGTTGAAGGACCCTACCATTCAGAAACAAGTTGACATATCATTTCTGGAAGAAATTCCTGAGGGAAGGTGTCCTAGCACTGTAATAAAAAATTATACCAATGGATCCATTTACATAAAGAGGGCAAAATTACATGGAGTTAAACGTTTCTGCATTGTGTTGTTTGTGGATGCCTTTAATCCAGCAAAATCCAGCTCAAGAGAAGAAAATCGGTATAAGTCTGTTGGCATGTACATGTCTTTATTAAATTTGAGTCCAGCCAGCCGATCAAATCTTTCCAGTGTAAGACTCGTCATGCTGGTGCTCAATGAGGTCCTTAAGAACAACCGACAAGAATGTTTTTCCTATGTCATTGATGAGCTTAAAAATCTCCTAACTGACGGCATTGACTATAGAGGTGAGAAAATTCCTGTCACCCTAGAAAAAATAGCCGGTGATAATTTAGGCCAGCACATGATTGGTGGCTTTCTCGAGAGCTTTCACCCAAACATTGAATACCCTTGCCGCTACTGCGAAGTGACCAATAAAATTTATATCAAGAAACCATGGGTGATAGGAGAACTAAGAACACGTGAATCCTACAACAGATGTGTGACTGAGCTTCAAGACCTTAAAGATGGTCTAGCTGTAAGAGGACAACTCAGAAAGGATAAAGTGTACAGTGTGAAAGGTATCAAACTTAACAGTGACTTCAATAATGTGCCACTATTTCATGTCTGTGATCCACACCTTTCGCCTTGTGTTGGTCATGATGGTTTTGGCGGCTCTTGGGAATACGATATGGCAATGATGATAGCGTACTTTGTGAATGACAAGAAATGGATGACGTACAAGTTGTTGAACGAAAGAACTAAAATCTTCAAGTTTTCTGGCTCTGATTGCACCAATGTTCCTGCTGCTGTGAAAGAATCAAGGGAGAAGCTAGGAGGACATGAAGTACAAAATTGGACATTAATAAGGCTCTTTGTATTTTTTGTTGGAGACTTAGTGGAGACTTCTGATCCTGTCTGGCAACTCTATCTCAAGCTGAAATGTTTTGTAGAATACGTTTGTGCTCCTCAACTGACATTGGAACAGATTTGCCATATGAAGTACTTATCAGTAGAATATCTCAGATCAAGATATGATGAAGATCTTCCTATCCAATTGAATACAACGGTGAAGACTCATTACACTGCTCATTTTGCAGATTTATATGAGCTTGAAGGTCCACTTTGTCAGGCCTGGACTCTCCGATTTGAAAGTAAGCATGCGCTGTTGGGGAGAGCTTTGGAAGCGAGTAAAACTCATGTGAATGTTATTACAACTATGGGCAAGAAAGACCAGCTTTTTAGCAGTTATCTGTTAACACAAGAAATTTTTCCTGATGGGCCTCAAGACATGAAGAAAGCTAGTCCTGTTGTGAAAAGTGATTATCCTGATTGTTTTCAACCAGTACTTCAACGAAGAGTCTTCACACCCAACGCTCTGGATGTGAGAGCGGTTACTGTTGATAACCAGGAATTCAAGAGAGGCATCTACCTGCTCCTTAACAAAGAAGGTGATACTATTTTTGTGGGAAAGATTATGTTCATAATTTGTGATGGTTTGGACACCTTTTTTCTCACAAACAAATATGAATCAATCTTTCTTCAAGGCTATGGCATATATGAAGTGCAGTCTGAGGAACCAGTAATATTCGAACTGCTTCATTATTCATCATCATCAGACATTTCTATCCAACCTGTCTATGATTTTAATGACAAACAATGCTTTTCTTTGAAGCATGCATTGCTTGAAGAGAGTACTATGTATTGACTAGTAAACAATTTGCCAATTCTGTATAAGAGATAAATTTTTTGTATGTTTGATATGGTCTGAAATATTCAAGGAGACATGAATGCAATTGAAAATAAAAAGTGATTAAAACATTAATAAATCTTTATTCTTTATGTGCTGTAAATATTGTCAGCGGGTGTACCCACTAAATGGCTGACAAATTGTTATGAATTGAAGTTAATAAAAATCAACAAAAACCTCTTAAGGTATAACAAAATAAGTGAAAATATAAATACTTACATGTGACTTCTTTGGCATATTCTTGAAATAGTCAACATGTTAATAGTAAGAAAAATTAGCTTTCAAATAATTAGAAATACAGCAAGAACAGAAGTTATTTCATGAGTTTCTTAGAAATTAAACATTTTCTACACTTTGCAACCTAGTTTATGTCCACAAAACAAGGATAAGTGTTACAAGCCTTTGCAGGCTTCACATAGTTGAGTCAATGATTAAAAACTGGTTTCTTAGTCATCTTGTCCATAATAAATCTTAATAAATATCAGTGTATACACATAAAAATCATTTCTTTGTCCACTATGAAAATTGTTTAGGGTTGTGCCCTCTGAATGTCTGACAAACTAATGAATGGTAGTTTAAAAAAATCAACAAAAACCTCTTGAGGTATAACAAAAACAAAGGGAAAATATAAATACTAACACCAGAATTCTTCGGCATATTTTAAAAAATGTAAACATGTTAAAAGTATGGGAAAAAGCTGAAAATAATTAGGCAGATAGCTAAATCAGAAGTCATACTTCATGAGTTTAGTAAAAATTAAATGTTCCCTACACTTTGCAACTGTGAAGTTTATCTCCACAAAAGTACATGTGTGCGAGTCTTTGATACAGGCTTCACATTGGTAAAACTATGTTTCCAAACTGGAATCTTCGCCATCTTCACGACTATCTCCATCTCGGTCTTGATCAAGTGAAGCTTGAGCTGCCTTTAATGCATCATGGTATCGTTTGCACTCAGTTTGCAGTTTCACTATCTTTGAGGAGATTGGAGTCGATGACTGTGCCTCTGCTCTCTTTGATCCTAGTTCAAAGTTTATGTTAAAGATCTCTCTGCAATGCAGACCAGAATTTGTAAGCATAATGTTGACTTTAAGTGAACATATCAAATATTGCTGCTATCATGCACTTACCTTTGGATGAATTCACAGACCAAACCAAACTTCCTCGGGAAATCCAGGTGAAAGACGAAAAATAGAGAAAAAGCAACAATGAATGCGTCTCTAAAAGATAAACTAGACATGAAACAGAATTGGTCCAAACACACATAGAACTTCCTTGCGGAAAATAGAGAGGTACCAGCTAAAAAAGAAAAAAAAAGAATAATTAAAACAATATTAAGACTGTTAGAGAAGAAAATACACCGGATTAGAAACGATATCTCCCCACAGGCAACAATACATGGAGTGCTGGGGAGACCCTCTACGTTTGGCACATCCTGTACTGAAAGTGTTACCTGTGAGATAAAAATATTAGTGGTAGGTTTGAAAATGATAATAGAAGTATATGTTAATTTCAAAGCATAATACAAAACATCAATTGAATTACCTCTTCATTTAAAATGAATGCTTCAACATTCTCTTTGAATGCTTTGGCCAACAGGATGAGTAGGGGAGAGTGGGGCACATTAGTCCATGGGGCACATTGGTCCATTTCGAATTTTGCGAGGTTAGAGCGACCGCAGCGCCACCACTCGGGCAGTGGAAGAAGCTATCACCTACCCGACTATTTTTCCGAAGAGTCCGCCGTTCGTCAACGGTCGCAATCTAAATGGCCAGGGGTGAAGTATTGAATACCCCATAAAACAGGTAAAAGTAAAATGTTTCTACTCTAAAACCATCTCGTTTAGGGGTATACAACACTATATTTTAATCACGGCACCTTTTTAAAACGAAAGCCTGATCACTTACCTTTAAATTGAATATAGTTTTGAATGGGCCAGAAACAACTACTTGCATTCTAGAAGCATTTGAATTTATTTGCTACACTTGGGGCAGGTTGGGCCGCTTTTTTACGGGGCACATTGTGCCAATCTAACAGTATCCATTAAAATTGCAAATTTTGATATTTCAGGAAGTGTTGTGACAAATGCTAGGTTAGGTTTTCTTATGGTTTCATTTTCTGACATTTATAAAAAATATTCTTAACTGTTTTTACTGTTTTAATTAGTTAGCAGAATTTTATTTTTGATTAGCCTACTTTTGTTAAAGTACAAATACAAGAGTACGAAGTACCTAACTGAAATTACTTTTTTTGACAAATTCGACTTCCTTTATCACAGAGTATCACTCAACACATCATTAAGTGGCGTAGATAACGGTTCTGGCCATTTTTTCCAGCTTGGCCCAATGTGCCCCATAGGTCGGACCAATGTGCCCCGGCCCGGGGCAGATTGGTCCACTTGCAGGCCTCTTGGGTTTTCGGTTTATCTCAGCTTGCATGGTCGGAAAAATGTTGGGGATGGTTTTCTAAGGTAAAGTAATGTACAAACTAAGACTTGGCGCAAAAAACTTTTTTTGGGGTCATCACATGCGGCGTAGGGAACTAAAAGAAAAAAAACGGACCAATGTGCCCCACTCTCCCCTAGTCCCAGCATCTTTGTGAATACAGGTTCATTGCCCTTTTCAATGGCTTTCTCAATGCCCATATTGATCTGTTTACCTTCGACTCCTTGAGAAGAAACTAAATAATCAATCATTTCAGAGGCATTGTATGTAAAATAGAACTCAATGCATTCCTTTATGTTGATATTGTAAAGCCTTTCAAAGTGTAGTTGGAGGCCAGGTCTTCTAAACAATAGAGGCCAATCATTGAACAAGTCAGTGATTTCTGGCACTTCCTGATTTTCATCCCGCTTTTTTTTTTTCTGTGATTGAATAGCCTTGATTTTTTGGTGCATTTCTAATATTACTTTTCTTTGAGTCGGATAAGTAGTTTTCAAACAAAAAATAATTCTGGCTGGATCTCTATCTTCTCTTCTTCTAGCAAGTTCACACAATTCTACTCTCAAACTCTCTTGGCTTTCATCAGTTTCGCCTGGTGGTAATTCAGTGTCGTGCCAGCTATCCTTGCTGAGGCCAAGAACGGCCTTAACAGGCATCTTTAAAATCAACTTAACACCTGCCTTTAAACGTAACTGGCAGGGACGGGGTCTATAGTTATCAAACTGATCTTTAGTATGTTTCATGAACCTGGCATGATTTAGCGTTGTTCCCCCCACTTGATCCACTAAAGACTTCGGGTATAGCTTGACTGCTGCCTCAACCATATGCTCCATAATACATCTCCCCGCTTTGGGGTAAGCCTTTTTAGCTGCAGCAACCATTGCATTAATTGAACGCAATTCAGCTACTGCAGAAGGCCTTCTCTTCTCTATTAGCAGAGCCTGTGCTAATTCACCCGCATCTTTCTTGGCCAGTTTATCGTCCTCCCAAATGAAATCCCAAGGTATTGGAACCTCTACACTGGCTGCGGCAGATGGCCCATCAGTCTGATTGGGTTTCTGACCTGTGAACAAAATTAACTATGTTAAACTTGTGTTCCCCACACCCACCAAACCACCCTTACCTTACCATCACCCACACTTTAGGCTCACCTGACACTAGATGATGGCCTGATTTCCACCAGTCTAAGAGCCTCAAGGCCTGAAATTCGTTTAAACTTTCCTCCTGTAGATGCTGTAGAGTAACATGTTTCAAATCCTTTTCTGACTGCAGTCCCTTTGCGCTCAGACGGCGGGCTAGACCTGAAGAAATGCTTTCAGCTCTCTCTCTTTCTATTTCAGGATTTGTCTCCAACATCGACTTAAGAATTATAGAATCCATATTGACCTGAAAAAATAATAATTCTCTTAGAAAATTGAAAACAAATGGTAAAATTCAGAGCCTTCCCAAGGCAGTGTTCGCATTAAAGGTTAAGAAAAATTATGACTTTTCTCTTTGCCTCAGGCTACTTTTATTATGAATGAAATATTATGCAGTCACAGTAGTTTCGTGATATTCTAGGTGGCCGCATGCTTGTGAAAAGGGTGTAAAGAGTTCCTTTAAGTAGAAAGGTCACATAACTTACTTCTAATTTTCGCCTTGTAACGATACGATCATCCGCACCTCCAAGTTCCAAATTCTCAACGGCTCAACCACCTGAGCTAGCCGTTTTTCTCTTTGAAATCGTATGCGCTGACCGAACCTTCCACCTGCTTCCGGTATAGCCAACTTAATACATAAATAAACTAGAGCGCGGAGCGTTAGCGCTCGCAAAGATCAAAATCAGAAGTAGAATTCTTTATCTTATGCTTCTCTACTGTATGGTCTACACAAAACAAAACTTCGTTTTGAAGACTCTAAATCACTGATAATTTGGCAGAGGGACGAAAGTCCATTATGGACAGTTTTGAAGAAGAGCAAAAACAGAGTAACGCATGAACCTCAAAGATTGATTTTTCAATTAAAAACAGCCTACTATTTTCTATTTTACTCCTTTCTTCAGTACCCACATAATGCAAAAAAAAAGAATGCCCTAGTGTGCATAGTATAGGAGATAGCTGGACTTTCGCCATGTTTAACAAGCAGTGTGAGACGACAGAGGGACGAATATCCTCAGATAATTCTTGCAGAGGGACGAATGTCCTCAGGTAATTCTTGCAGAGGGACGAATGTCCTCAGGTAATTCTTACAGAGAGACGAGAGTCCAAGTCTGATCTGTCAAATTGACGAATGTCCATTGGCAGACTGGCGAAAGTCCAAATCTGGTGTAAGTGACGAATGTCCAAGTCAGGTCAAGTGACGAATGTCCATTTATTTTGTGAAATGGAAGAAAGTGTTCATCCGCAATTATTTTAAACAACTTTTTCCATACAAAACAAAAGGCCTGAGTATGTTTGTGTGTATGGATGTTTTCTGGACTGTTGACACATTTGGTTTTATCTTACAGCTAAGGAGTTGAAAAACAATTATGTATGATCTCATAGCAACTCACCCTGACAAGTGCTCACAGCCTTGGGTCGTCTCCACGCAGTGTCTAGGAATGTTCTTCTCAACACTTGCCAAAAAGTGATTGATGTCTTGATGCAAAACAATGGCTATACACTCACAAAAAGCTGTCTGTCTGCTAGGGTTCTACTGAGACAGCGGTGGTAATCCACATCTCAAACGTTTAGTAACTTAAAATGTCAAGTGTGCACTACACTCGATTGAAAAACACTACATTTTCCTTTCAAAACGGGCAATTAAAATGTATTATTACCACTTTACACTTAAAACTAACGACTAAAACATCTCTGTTAGGAAACAGTCTTGCCGTCGAACTACAACATAAACATTACCGGCTACCGATTCTACAGATTGATGTTCGCATTGGGTTTCGGTAGTGTGGTATGAAAAGTTTATCGAATTTTCCATACGCACGCAGACGACGCGACGCTCGCCCTGCTGTGTGGCTGTGTGGCTACTTGTGGTTAAGTTTAGAGTACGAATGACACATATCTCATCATGATGTGAGTACGAATTATTCCCGTCATGCTTTCATTGCGTTTGCGTATGATGCTACACAATTAGCTGTTTAAATCGTCGATCGTTTCCTGTTGTTTATCGCTTGTTTCCCCCTTGCACTCGTCTTCTTGCTCTGGCACGTCTGCTTGTAAGACTTTCATAACCGATGGCGTCACAGGAAAAATGCACCTTTACACGTATTACTCGAATTTGTTTGTGTTTTTGCAGGTGTTGCAGCCGCTTTAACTAACAAGCGCTTGCTCGAGGTGCAGCTGTCACGTCTGTCGGGTACAGTTCATCAAATATCTTGCTGATGTCAAGTGCAACAGGCCACTCTGCAGGGCAGTGGCGCCCATCGCATTTGAAGACGGTGGGGCAACACCACCTACCTACCTACCTTTTCATCCCACCTACCTACCTTATCATCAACCCCTTCAGAAAATTGATCCCTTACATTTCGGTGGCACGGCATCCAGCATGCAGTACAGTACGGGGGCGTAATTAGGCGCGTCGAAAGCGAGGGGTGATGTCTGACAAATTGCCTACCTTCCGGGGTAAATGTGCATTTTCATGTTTTGTTTTTACTAAGTTTTCTTTACCCAGCTACCCCTGTAGAATTTTCCAGACGATTGACAGTCCGTCTAGAACCGAAAACTGACTTAGGAGTCGCTTTGAAAGTTCGTTTTCAAAATATTGAGGATTTGACTATAACTATATACAAAATGACAAGTCGGGTGCTTCAAGCGATCTGTTCGACAATGATAGGCACAATCCACAACAGACCTCGATTATTCCCATCCGCGAGCGAAGCGAGCGCGAAAGAAAAAAATCACGGGACTTCATTTCTGACAAGTCCTTTTATGACAGAAAAATCACTTAAAGCGCACCGGCTTCACCAGTATGTGGTTAATGCTATACAAGATCGCGAGCGAAGCGAGCGAAAAAAATCTGGTACGTCGGGGCAACGAAGAAATTTTCTCCTTAAGACTGAAGAAGGCGCAAGGTCGGTGTTCCAAGTTCCCCTGCAAATTTGGACTTTGTTTCTTGTTAAGCGAGGTTTTCCTTATATTTTAATGATTTTCCTGTACGGTGTGAACTCTGACAGTATGTTTCGAAAGAGCAGAAAGAGAAATCACCTGTGCAGCAGGGATAGACATAATAATAGACTCAAGCGGATTTTCCGGAATTTCTCTGACCACCCTGAATTTCGCCTGCCAAACAGGCTCTCAGTAATGCAAAATTTGCTGCTGTCTGTCAAGCCTGAACAGGAACAGACAACCAGTGCCGTGGCCACACCGGCCTCTCGATTAAGGAATAAAATTTAGAACATGGGTGTGATGATCTCCTGTTTACAGATTTTCTATTGTTCAAATGTTTTCCTTCTTCCTCCTATCTTTCTTTCTTTCTTTCTTTCTTTCTTTCTTTCTTTCTTTCTTTCTTTCTCTCCTTATTTCTTTCTCTTTCCCTTCTCCCTTCTCTTCTTCTCTCCTCTTCTTTCCCTTTACTCCCTCTACCATCCCTACCTACCTACCTTTTCATGCCCTACCTACCTACCTTATCAAAAAGACGGTGGGGCATTTGCCCCACCGTAACCATATGATGGGCGCCACTGCTGCAGGGCCTCATGAAGGATAGGAATGACACCTGTTGTATTGAGTGACAAAGCAATGGTAAGTTTCCATCAAATGAAGTCAATTTCTTTTCTTATCCCATTTCATTTTTGTGTCAACCACCATCGCAAAGTTGTTTATGATAAACACTTTCAAAGTATTGCGACCTACTCTTCCCCGTAGAGTGAAACTGTATTGGACAGTGTCATATAAAAATAAAAAGCATATTGTTCTGTATTTTGCACTGTGATCCTAAATTTTTTTTGTTATCAAACTCTCATTAATTTCTATTTTAATTTGTCTGTGTTCTAATTTTACAGAAACTGCTGGCTATAGAACATTTCCTGAGCTGGTCTATCAACATTGATTGTCTGGAGATATAAACAAGAGTCAGCAATAGAAAGGCACCTGTAGAAGAGAGAGAACGACCTATTCAAGAACTAGCTACTCAATCAGAAGAACTATGACAGTGAACAGTTGGTTTCACTACCTTGCTTTTTTGTAGTGGATGTTTAACTCGATGGGGAGGTGGAAGATCAGTGTTAAATATTTATTCTTTATGCTACTACCAGCCAATGTTTTTCATTTGTAATTATCTTTGTTTCTTGTAACATTTCAAAAATCTTCCTTTTAAGGTGCTCCCACAGTGTCTTGTAGGTAGCTAGATTTCGAGACCGAAATCTTAGAGATGAGAAGGAATTATTGTAAGGGTTCAAGTTGTTTAGATGGGAGAAGTGTAATACTGTGCCTTGAAGTCAATCTCACCACCCAATAATAATATAATTTTAAACTGCTTGCATAGTTAAGAATAATAAGTCATGAACCAAGTATAAACATATTATTCCTATGTTGAAAAAATGAAAACCTGTATTATTTGGTGCTGAGTTGGGTTTCATGGCACACTATGAAACTTTTCCTATGAAGACAAATTGAGCCCTCACAATAATTCCTTCTCATCTCTAAGATTTCGGTCTTGAAATCCAGCTGAATACAAGGCTACGTGGGAGCGCCATTAGTTTCTGCCAGGTTACCAAGAATTCTTCTTAGCTCCTACTCTATGTGTACATTCTTTTACTCTTTTCTTTCATTTTGAAGTAATGTCTGTGGCATTTACCAGGGTGTGTTGAGTATTTTGTGTATACTTGTTACCTTATCAAAACTAACATTGTATCTGACATTTATGATTTTTACAGTACTGCCAGGAAAATAAAAAATTAAGATAGTTCCCTAAGAATCTCATGTTTTCATGTTCCTTCTCTTTCTTTTAGTGTTGTTAAAAAAGTGGTAGACTTCAACTTAAATTATTAACAAGCAGTAGAACAAATTTTTTAAATGCATGTTATTAAAAGGATCAGACTTCCACTTGTGAAGCAAATCTTATATCAACTTAAAAACTGTGAACAAACAGTAAAATACATTTACATAGTACGGATAAATATCTATTTACATTCAAGTATTTAAAAAATGGCAACTTGCCTGAAATCAGGATAAAGGTCGAAGAACTAAGGACTAAGAAAAGGTCAACAAGACTACATTACAAGGTCTTTCAAACTTATGACAAAATTGAATCTATTCTTTAATTAATTCTATTTACCTTGAACAAGACTAGACCATTGACATAGACCTACTTAAAGATTGTACGAGGAACATAAACAATTGTTACCTAAGTATACCTAGTTTAAAACAAATCAATCTATAAATAGCTGCCAGCTTCTTCTTTAGTCTTGTTTATCTACAAGTTTAGTTTAGGCCTCCATTTCCCATTTATTTTGACCATTTTGATAGGTTTATGGCCAATAAAACCTACAAAGGGAAGGGGAAAAAATGGTTATGGTTTGCACTGATGTTGGCCCTTTTGGCTGGATAACGTTTGTTACCTGGGGAAGATTTAGGTGTGTTAACTGTCTCACTATCTTTCTTGTTTTTTTTTTTTTTTTGACAATCCACAGGGGATATGCTTCTCTCTTTCTTTCTTTTATAGGTGTCACATTCTTCAGGTGTTATTAAATAGCTGCACCAGTAAAATAGTATTATGACATCATTTAAGCAATCACAGATCCGAAAATTTAGTGCAGAACCAAAGCATGAGTTTACCTGTCTAACTCGTCATATGGAATGCATTCCCATTTGTTTGAACCCAGTTCAAACCCATCTAAGCTGTCATTTTTTACATTAATCACAGAAGACTGAGAACCGCAGACATCAACCTCTTCTGATTGTTTGAAATTTTCACTGTTTTTTTCAATATCAATCTCACTATCGCTGCATGAAGTTGTCGTCAGGTCAAGCCATCTTCTTACTACGTGAGCTTTGCTGTTTCCACCAAGAATTGGACTTAGACTTCGCTCCATCTTGTCTCCATGCGTTTTCCCTGGAGGTGCTAGAAAAGAATTAAAGTAGTGTTAGAATATGAATGCAAAGTAATTTTTTATTTTATCAGCTGGTATGATAAATCTGGTACATACAGGGTGAATCAGGGATTAACATAGAAAACTGTGACTCATTTAAAATGTTTTGGAATCTGTAAAATAACAGTAACAAAATCACTGAAGGACCAGAACTGGCGCTAGAATGCAGGTGTCTTTCTTAAATATTATGTTTAACAGTACCTAGTTAGATAGGAACTCAACTGCCGACACTTTTCTTTGTAAAACAAATAACGTTCCTTGTAAAAGTTAACTTCGTCACTCATTTTGTCACACTCTGGATTTGGATGTGGCCTGGATGTTGTTGATCCCTGGTGAAGGAGAGAGAGAGAGACAGAACACAAACATCAATAAGGCAGGTTAATGACCTTTTCTACCAACATTCAGCACCAAAGATTGCACATTAAAGTGCACACAAATTGAGTACTGGTGGGTGTCACAAACCACGCAACAAAAAACACGCGTATAGGTATGTTTTTTACTATCACAAATAACAAAAAGGAGCCGCGAATAATGATTAAAGGTACATGTCGGATATGACGAGAAGTGAAAATTTCCAGGTTGGTGAATCTGACAGTATAGTACAATGACTTTTCGCGCCGTTTTCAGGTCTGGGACCGAGGTGACGCCATCATATTTTTCTGGAACTCTGGCCTCTTCTCTCCGTAAATACCTCATGAACAATTCAACAATCAGCCAAAAGGATAGCAAAGAAAATCACAATGATTTTGTATTCCTTGTCAAGTATAATATTTAGTCGTCTGTAGTGTTCCTTATCGTTGTTTTGGGGCAATGGCGATAGTTCTCACTTTGCCTCTTACCTAAGAGCTCTACTCACGCTTGTAAGATCCAGCAAGTTTCTAGTGTTTCTTCCCGACCTAAGAAATATCATCGGGCTAAAAACATCCCTAGAAGTTTTTATCCATATATTTTAGAAGTCAAATGAGAATTCCTTTTGCTGGATTACTGTTTAAGTGTAAACTAACCTGCTTTAAACTATCAGTGTTTTGATGCATGTTCTTGTAAATTCAAAGCAGTGAACTCTTTGTTCTTTTTGTGTTTAGATTTGCAGTCATGTCGAAACGATCGAAAGATATGTTGAAACTGAGTTACGATAAGCTTAATCTGAAACTTCCTGATCTGCCCAGTAAGTCTTGCTCTCATGTCGCATAAATTTTATGTTTTTCTCGTTCAACTTTGTGTTCTATTTTCTTAACCTTTTTTACTGTTTGCTCTGTGTATTTTCAGAAGTTAATCCAGCGCCTAGCCCTTCAAAGCAAAAAATAAGAGAGAGACTGTTAGATGAAGCACGTTCAGACGGCACAAATTTATCAGTTTTTTCACCATCTAAGATAGATCTTTTAAGTGACGGTCTTAGTCCTACCAAAAAGTGTCAAGTTTGGTCACAGCAAGTAAACAAACATTATGGTAAGGCTTAATATCTAGAACTTCTATGTTGTGCAAGAATGCTTCTTACTCATTTGTTATGTTTACTTTTTAGGTGTGTTTGGTGGTATGTATTCTCCATCAAGTTGTGATCAGCAGGAGGTAGATTCACCTGAGAAAAAAGCACCTCCATCCACCCCTGGCACACCAAAGGTGAATACTCCTGAAACCACCCCAGCCAAGATGCCTGTGGTGAGGAGACTTGTTGCCTACAGTCCATCAGCTGGATCTACATCTACCCATCAAAGTAATTTTAAATCTAACTAGTTGCCTCTTGAGTATTGTTTTACAAACTTGATCTTAAAATTAGTTTTTCCTCCATGTAGGTGGTTCTACGAGAACCAATTCTCCACTGAAGTGTAGCACAGTGCTTGAGTTGGTGGCCAGCCGTCGAGCTGCTGCAAAGAGACAGCTTGCAGCTGATTCCACGGTTAAAGGTATAAGAACTTCTAATGATATGGCTAACCATTAACATTTGTTACTTTGCAAATAAGCAGAAAAATTAACTGTCATTATTTTTAATTTTAGATTCTGTCCCTTGCTTTGCTAAAGATATTAATGAAAATATTCAAAAGCCCTTAACATTACTTCAAGGTAAGTAGAATTTATCATGATATCTATATTGTTCTTTTCTTAATTTAATGTGTAGACTTAACTCTTGATTTTCAATTTGCTCCAGTAGATTCCACCTGTGGTCGGACTAGTGAAGGAAAAGAAAAGGGTAGTTCCTATCAACGATCAGGTTCTGTCATTACTGATTCACCCCTGAAGCAACTTGTGCCGAAAGACAGTAATAAGGAAAACGAAAGTCTTAAAAAGCCCATCACATCCTGTCAAGTGGTGAACTGCTTAGTTTTGACACCAAGTCTGAGTAAGTAGACAGCATCATTTACTAATTTCTTACCTTACTTATGACACATGACACATAGATTCTTATATTGAGATTTGTTTTAGCTGTTGATGATAGTTCCTGTTTGGACAGTACTGATATAACCTCCCTGCAAAATCCAAGCACAAATTCGGAAAAGACTTCAAAGCCAGTTGAAGGCTTTAGAAACTTGTCAGCATATCAGAAACTGAGAATGAAAAACATTGCTGAAAATGAAAAGTGTATCAGAGAAGTTATTCAAAATAACCCACAATACAAAGGTAATATTATTTACATACCTCTATCTGATGTCTTGCACTATTTTAATAAAGCCGCTGATATGTATACTTACTTAACTTTTTGTTTCAGCTCCTGAAGTTCTAAGCCCTAGGTTCCCTCTCAATGATAAAACACCTAGAAGGCCTGGTAACAGGGATAAAAGGCAAAATTATTCTGATGAGGATGTCGCTTTTGATAAAACACTGAGAAGTAGGAAAAAGAGTCAAAATTATTCTGAAGAGTATGAACAGAGTACATTAAGCGATTCTGATGAAGATGACCAAAGTGAATACGAACCTGATGATGATGACCAGAGTGAATACCAGCCTGATGATGATGACCAGAGTGAATACCAACCTGATGACGATGGACAGAGTGCAATTCATTCTGATGTTGATGAGCAAGAAAAAGATAAGGTTCCCTCTGCAAATTGTGAACAAGACAAAGATGATAATTATATTCAACAAGATCCTGAAAACCCTCTCTTACAAATAACCATTCAGGAACCAGAAACACAACCCAGAAGGGGCACTGTCAAAGAGAGAAGTGAAAGGAAAATGATGTGGAACAGTGGAAAATCATTTGTGAGACCAAATGGGGAAGTTGTTTCTGCCAGAGAATGGAAACCTCCTCATGTCTGCAAGATTAGTCGTAAGTGTCATGAACACATTAATGAAGAAAATGGCAGGCGTATCTTTTCCGAATACTGGTCTCTTGGAGATCATAACAAGCGAGTGGCATATGTAGCAGCCAGAATCGAGTGGTCAGGAATTGATCGAAAGCGGCTTAGAATAGAAGATTCCAACCGTGAGAAAGAGCAGAATTTCAAATACTTCCTCGAAGTTAATAAGAAGAGAATTCAAGTGTGCCGTTCAACCTTCTTGAATACTTTGTCTGAGACTGACAGGTTTGTGCGTAATGTCACAGCAAATAAAGCTAAATCAGTCTCAGGTATTACTTCTGACGATGCTCGTGGGCGCCACAAACCAACTCATTCCTTGCAGCGTGAAACATTAGAAGCTGTTCAGAAGCACATTAGAGCCTTCCCTGCATATGAGTAGCACTACTGTAGAGCTCAAACCCAACAACTTTATCTGCCATCTCATCTGACTGTTTCTGCAATGCACTCTATGTACAAAGAAGAAGGAAATCCTCCTGTCAGTTACTCCACTTACCTGAAGGAATTTAACAAGAGTGGCAGAAAATTCAAACCACCCAAGTCAGATGGTTGTGATAAGTGTGACAAATTAAAAGCTACTTTGGCATCTTGTTCTGATGAAGCAGAAAAAAAGCAATTGGAGACTTCCAAGGAGCTTCACCTCAGAAAGGCTGAGAAAGCTTATGCACTCAAGAAAGAAGCTAAAAAGGAAGCTTCAAAGGAACCTGAAAAGAAGAGAACATTAGTATTTGACTTGCAACAATGTTTGCCTACTCCTCACTTGAAATGCAAAAGAATATACTACTCTCGTCAGTTGTACGTCTTTAATTTCACCATTTTTGACAATGTGACAGGTCTCACTTACTGCTACATGTGGGATCAAGTGGAAGGAAAACGAGGGAGTAATGAAATTGGATCATGTCTTCTGCAGCACATCTTAGAAGAGATCCCCACAGGAGTGGAAGAACTGTATCTATTTTCTGACTGTTGCTCAGGTCAGAACAGAAATCACGTAATCAGTATGATGAATTTCGTTGCTCTTCAGGAACACCCAACACTGAAGAAAATTGTCCACTACTATCTTGTCCCGGGGCATACATTCATGCCAGAAGTTGATTCAAAGCACTCTGTGATAGAAAATTACAAGAAGAAAAGGCTTGAGAAAGTGAGCGTACCTTCTGAGTGGTATGACGCAGTTAGTAATGCTGGGAAGACTGCTGCCTGTCCAGAGGGGAAGTTCAAAGTTATTCACAAGACAGAATTTTTTGAATTGTCTGCTCTTGCCAAAAATGAATTGGTGAAGAGAACTTACTGCATTGACAAGGAGCCTTTCAACTACTTAAGTACCCATATTTTCTCTTATGAGAAAAAATCAATTGGAATTGTCAATGTCAAATCCTCCTTTAATGAAGATTCTCCTTACCGGGAATTAAGTTTTTTGAGAAGAGGAGTTCGGAGCGACAGGCTCCCTCGACTGAAGCCTTCCTTAAAGGTTCTGCCGGGCAATGTGCCAATATCTAAAGAGAAAAAGAAGGATCTCATCTCTTTGCTGGACTACTTGGAAGTGAAACACCATGACTTTTATCATGCTCTGCCTACCACTGATGATACTGCTGATACTCACCCTGATCTGACTCAAGATGAAGATGATATCGAGTAATACATTGATTTCTTTTTTATGTTCCTTGATATACTTAGGTAATAATTGTTTATGTTCCTTGCACAATTTTAAGTAGGTCTATGTCAATGGTCTAGTCTTGATCAGTGTAATTAGAATTAATTGGAGAGAAGATTCAATTTTGTCATAAGTTTGAAAGACCTTGTAATGTAGTCGTGTTAACTTTTTCTTAGTCCTTAGTTCTTTGATCTTTATCCTGATCTCAAGCAAGTTGGTATTTTCTATGTATTTGAATGTAACTAGATATTTATCCTTTCTATGTAAATGTATTCTACTGTTTGTTCACAATTTTTAAGTTGAAAGATCTGCTTCACAGTAAGTGGAAGTCTGATCCTTTTCATAATATGAATTCTAAAAATTTGTTCTACTGCTTGTTGACAATTTATAAGTTTTGATAGATCTGCTTCACTAGTGGAAGTTATATCCTTTTAAAAATATGAATTCTAAAAATTTGTTCTGCTTGTTGATAATTTATAAGTTTTGCTAGATCTGCTTCACTATTGAAAGTCTGATCCTTTTAATAATATGAATTCCAAAAATGAATTCTACTGCCTGTTGATAATTTACCTTGATAGATGGTGAGACAAGTAACACACCTGAATCTTCCCCAGGTAACAAATATTATCCAGCCAAAAGGGCCAACATCAGTGGAAACCATAGCCGTTTTTTTCCCCTTCCCTTTGTAGGTTTTATTGGCCATAAACCTATCAAAATGGTCAAAATAAATGGGAAATGGAGGCCTAAACTAAACTTGTAGATAAACAAGACTAACGAAGAAGCTGGCAGCTATTTATAGATTGATTTGTTTTAAACTAGGTATACTTAGGTAACAATTGTTTATGTTCCTCGTACAATCTTTAAGTAGGTCTATGTCAATGGTCTAGTCTTGTTCAAGGTAAATAGAATTAATTAAAGAATAGATTCAATTTTGTCATAAGTTTGAAAGACCTTGTAATGTAGTCTTGTTGACCTTTTCTTAGTCCTTAGTTCTTCGACCTTTATCCTGATTTCAGGCAAGTTGCCATTTTTTAAATACTTGAATGTAAATAGATATTTATCCGTACTATGTAAATGTATTCTACTGTTTGTTCACAGTTTTTAAGTTGATATAAGATTTGCTTCACAAGTGGAAGTCTGATCCTTTTAATAACATGCATTTAAAAAATTTGTTCTACTGCTTGTTAATAATTTAAGTTGAAGTCTACCACTTTTTTAACAACACTAAAAGAAAGAGAAGGAACATGAAAACATGAGATTCTTAGGGAACTATCTTAATTTTTTATTTTCCTGGCAGTACTGTAAAAATCATAAATGTCAGATACAATGTTAGTTTTGATAAGGTAACAAGTATACACAAAATACTCAACACACCCTGGTAAATGCCACAGACATTACTTCAAAATGAAAGAAAAGAGTAAAAGAATGTACACATAGAGTAGGAGCTAAGAAGAATTCTTGGTAACCTGACAGAAACTAATGGCGCTCCCACGTAGCCTTGTATTCAGCTGGATTTCAAGACCGAAATCTTAGAGATGAGAAGGAATTATTGTGAGGGCTCAATTTGTCTTCATAGGAAAAGTTTCATAGTGTGCCATGAAACCCAACTCAGCACCAAATAATACAGGTTTTCATTTTTTCAACATAGGAATAATATGTTTATACTTGGTTCATGACTTATTATTCTTAACTATGCAAGCAGTTTAAAATTATATTATTATTGGGTGGTGAGATTGACTTCAAGGCACAGTATTACACTTCTCCCATCTAAACAACTTGAACCCTTACAATAATTCCTTCTCATCTCTAAGATTTTGGTCTCGAAATCTAGCTACCTATACCTACAAGACACTGTGGGAGTAGTGATGTGCGAATCCTTCGAATTCGAATCGAATCGAATCGAATCAGTACCCCTTCGATTCGGATCGATTTCGAATCAATCAGGTTCGATATCGATGGATTTGAAGACAGGAATTTCTCTACGTTCGAATTCGAAGCGGCTGCGCGCGCAGCGCGCCAACGCCTAACCATCGTCTTTTGTTTTCCCGCACCCCAGCCGCCACCCCTCCCCTCCCCTCCCCTCCCTTCTCCCTCCTCCTTCCAGGGCATCCATTTGGCGATGTTTGTTATTATTAGTACGTCTTCGATGTAATGGTTGTCGGTCCCTGTACAAATTATCTCTGCGGAGCGTTGCGTATACATTTTAGGGCATTTTAAGTGATTTGATTAGATTCGATTTGATTCGGATTTGAAGTGGGGACCTTCGATTCGATTCGCTTCGGCGAAAAAAATGGGATTCGATTCGATTCGATTCGGGGAAATTTTTAGAAATTCGATTCGATTCGACTTTCGAAAAAGCCACTTCGCACATCACTATGTGGGAGCACCTTAAAAGGAAGATTTTTGAAATGTTACAAGAAACAAAGATAATTACAAATGAAAAACATTGGCTGGTAGTAGCATAAAGAATAAATATTTAACACTGATCTACCACCTCCCCATCGAGTTAAACATCCACTACAAAAAAGCAAGGTAGTGAAACCAACTGTTCACTGTCATAGTTCTTCTGATTGAGTAGCTAGTTCTTGAATAGGTCGTTCTCTCTCTTCTACAGGTGCCTTTCTATTGCTGACTCTTGTTTATATCTCCAGACAATCAATGTTGATAGACCAGCTCAGGAAATGTTCTATAGCCAGCAGTTTCTGTAAAATTAGAACACAGACAAATTAAAATAGAAATTAATGAGAGTTTGATAACAAAAAAAAATTTAGGATCACAGTGCAAAATACAGAACAATATGCTTTTTATTTTTATATGACACTGTCCAATACAGTTTCACTCTACGGGGAAGAGTAGGTCGCAATACTTTGAAAGTGTTTATCATAAACAACTTTGCGATGGTGGTTGACACAAAAATGAAATGGGATAAGAAAAGAAATTGACTTCATTTGATGGAAACTTACCATTGCTTTGTCACCCAATACAACAGGTGTCATTCCTATCCTTCATGAGGCCCTGCAGAGTGGCCTGTTGCACTTGACATCAGCAAGATATTTGATGAACTGTACCCGACAGACGTGACAGCTGCACCTCGAGCAAGCGCTTGTTAGTTAAAGCGGTTGCAACACCTGCAGAAACACAAACAAATTCGAGTAATACGTGTAAAGGTGCATTTTTCCTGTGACGCCATCGGTTATGAAAGTCTTACAAGCAGACGTGCCAGAGCAAGAAGACGAGTGCAAGGGGGAAACAAGCGATAAACAACAGGAAACGATCGACGATTTAAACAGCTAATTGTGTAGCATCATACGCAAACGCAATGAAAGCATGACGGGAATAATTCGTACTCACATCATGATGAGATATGTGTCATTCGTACTCTAAACTTAACCACAAGTAGCCACACAGCCACACAGCAGGGCGAGCGTCGCGTCGTCTGCGTGCGTATGGAAAATTCGATAAACTTTTCATACCACACTACCGAAACCCAATGCGAACATCAATCTGTAGAATCGGTAGCCGGTAATGTTTATGTTGTAGTTCGACGGCAAGACTGTTTCCTAACAGAGATGTTTTAGTCGTTAGTTTTAAGTGTAAAGTGGTAATAATACATTTTAATTGCCCGTTTTGAAAGGAAAATGTAGTGTTTTTCAATCGAGTGCAGTGCACACTTGACATTTTAAGTTACTAAACGTTTGAGATGTGGATTACCACCGCTGTCTCAGTAGAACCCTAGCAGACAGACAGCTTTTTGTGAGTGTATAGCCATTGTTTTGCATCAAGACATCAATCACTTTTTGGCAAGTGTTGAGAAGAACATTCCTAGACACTGCGTGGAGACGACCCAAGGATGTGAGCACTTGTCAGGGTGAGTTGCTATGAGATCATACATAATTGTTTTTCAACTCCTTAGCTGTAAGATAAAACCAAATGTGTCAACAGTCCAGAAAACATCCATACACACAAACATACTCAGGCCTTTTGTTTTGTATGGAAAAAGTTGTTTAAAATAATTGCGGATGAACACTTTCTTCCATTTCACAAAATAAATGGACATTCGTCACTTGACCTGACTTGAACATTCGTCACTTACACCAGATTTGGACTTTCGCCAGTCTGCCAATGGACATTCGTCAATTTGACAGACCAGACTTGGACTCTCGTCTCTCTGTAAGAATTACCTGAGGACATTCGTCCCTCTGCAAGAATTACCTGAGGACATTCGTCCCTCTGCAAGAATTATCTGAGGATATTCGTCCCTTTGTGATATTTCTTCTGGACATTCGCCCTTTAACACTCTATCTATATCTTTTAATCTTTCATAGATATTGACTTGCCGTTTTTTTCTGCTGGTTTGGATTGTAATTCTGGACAACATCTTGATCATAACTCAATTTGAGCAAAATTTGGACTTTCGTCCCTCTGCCAAATTATCAGTGAAATGCTAAACTAGACAGCTAGTAGAACCATGATAAAAGGAATGCTGAGTCAGCTCAATAAAAGGCCAAAGTTTTCTCATTTCTTAACCTTTTACTTTGTGCGAAAGCTATTAATTTGGGAATGGGAAGGCTCTTTATTTTACTATAATTTCTTTCCCTAAAGAAAATCTTACTTTTTAAGTCTGTGAATTCAGTCATAGGCAAGTGTATGCTGCAATATTTTTGTTATACATGCATTCTATTAAATTAAACATTAAACCTTTAAATTCTGGCATTCTTTGGCTCCATTCTCCTCGAAGAAAGTTCAATTTCAAACCGAAAGCGAGTGATACTATGCTGCATTGAAAGCAGCTCAACTGTCACTTGATCAAGATTGTGTAAGGATGATCTAGAAAGCAGTAGCATGTATCAAAGGTCTGCACACTTATATTCTGTTTTTTTGAGATTACCTAATTGTACACGTTGCAAGTGTAGGAAATAGTTATTTTTTCTTAACTCATGAAATGACTTGCATTATAACTGTTTTTCTCATAATTTAAAGCTTTATGTTTATTACTTATTTTGACTGTTTCAGTTTTGACATTGATTGCGAAACTTTTGGTGGTTTTTGGGTGAGTTTTATTTTAATTTACAAAAAGAATATAACCAAGTTAAAAGAACTACACAGCAGCTGCATTTTGTCTGGTAAACAGAATAATAAAATCAAATGAAGAATGACTCTCTCTACCTGAAATTAAACAAAAAGTTATAATAGAATTCCTTACATATTTCATAATATTGTTTAGCTAGTACAGTGAACCAACTTCTGAAGATTAGATATTTTTGGCTTCTTTGAATGCCATCCAAAGTGGGCTCAGCATGAAAAAAGAGGAACCAAGAGGAACTCTGATAAGAGGAATGATTCTGGTTTCACCTGGCTTAGTTACTATTGAACTTAAATACATAGGTTGTTATTTTAACTGGGGTGAACATTATTTCCGAATAACATTAAAATGATGTAAGGTAGGACATAGCACTGAATCAAAGATTCTTGTTATCTTAATGTCAATCTACTGGGCTAATAGAAAGTTGCCTTTTCTTTGACCGAACTTCTGTAATCATAAAATTTGAAAAAGTAAACAAGCAAAATTTCTGTAAGCCTCGAGTAATGAAACATTCTATTTGCCTTAATTTCATCTACTACTCACACCTTACACATGTTTGCAGTTCTTGGCCACTAAGCTAAAAGCTAGTTGGAAAGAAAACATCATGATAATCACAACAATAGGAACACAGAACTAAGAAGGCAGTAAACCTTCAAAGTCAAACATAGATATTTCAGAGAAAAGCTTAAAACATCTTAATGATACACAATACCATATTTCTCATCAGTTTCCTCATGAATTTTAAGTTCCTGGTCATAAATATTCCAGTGAATCTTTCAAATTGAGTTTTCCTGGGTGGTTGTAACATTCACACAAGTACATGCAATGCATTAAGTACTTCCTTATAAATACAAAATCATGAACACAAAAATTAAAATGCAGATCATTGGTTGAAATGTAGACAGCAATTTTAAAAAAAATAAATAATAATAATAATTTTTAGAACTAACAAGAGGAATACATTCAACAGTAAAGTGCAGCAGATCAACAACAGTATTAGAATTTGAGACTAGTCTATTGCACTATGTACAACCCGACAAAACAACCATTCACCATGTAACACATAACACATTAACAATCCACTTCTTGAAGTAATAATTCTTCTACTTGAGGTGTTGTTTCTGTTCTCATTTCTCTCTGTAGCCATCCCAGTGCTCCTTGCTGCTTATGATACTGCTAGATAAACAAAATGTTTTTTGCCCATATAGCTCAGCAAACGTTTGTTTGCTGATAGTATCTGCAAAGAAAAGAATACGGACAAATTTAAAACTCACCATTTTTATGAATCAAGATAGACATGAAAAGAGTAAAACTAGAACAGTACAATTTTTATTTCTATCACTGACCGCACATTTTAAATTTGGAAAAAAAAAAATCCTATCTGAGGACAAGTAGCAATATTTTGACAGTGGTGATCATAAATGATGACAATAAAAATTGAAATGTTGACAGGAAATTTACTTTTATTCGGTAGCAACTTACCACCCGCGTTGTGATCCAATCGAACAGGTGTCTTCCAGTTTTAACTTAGGATTGACTTGTTGAATGTTGAAATCAAACGGGTCTGATGAATAACTGCATCAGGTAAACAAGGGCCTTACAGGTACCTGGAAGCCAGAGGTGCTTCCCGAGTGAGCCCTGTAAGCTTCAACTGCTCCATCACCTGCAAAATAACAAACAATATGTGATTAAAAACAAAGTAAGATATTTTTTCTATGATGTCATAGGTTATGAGAGCCTTTGTGGGTGGGACGTGTGCAAGAGCGAGTAGACAAGCGAGTGGCAACAAGCGATAACAGGACAAATCGATTTTTGAAAACTAAAAAGTAAATAAAACGGGAAATAAGTGTGTGGCAACAGAGGCAAACGCAATAAAAGCAAGACGGAAGGGAAACAAGGGGTACTCACATGACGTGATTTGTCATGATACCACCACTGCTGTCTGCTCTGCTGATTCAGTAAACTTTTCATACTAGACACACGTACGTAACGAAAAATAGGCAAAACGAACATCAATAAGTCTGCACAATCAAGTGGTGGTCCGTTCCGAATGGACATTCTGGTGATCTTGGTGTGCATTTTTTTATCGTGTGAAGGGCAGTCATGACGGTCATGACATCACTGCAAATATTGGAATCCAATTTCTCGCCCAAAATGGGAGAGGACACTTTTCCATACTAAATTAGAGTGAGAATTTTTAACCTCACTCTTTTCGAGCGAGACATTTTTGAGCCTCGCTCTATTTGAGTAAGGATTTTTTAACCTCACTTAATTTGAGCACGAATTCTCACTTTATTTGGGCGAGGTCTCAAAATTCTTTCTCATAAAGGGCGAGGAAAAAAATTCTTACTCTCCAGAGAGTAATAAAATTGCCCTCAAATTCTCACTCGTATGGGGGCGAGAATTATGACTCGTAGATTTTCAGTGATTCCAAATACCTAGGTCTCTCACCCAACTTAGTCTTGGTCTTCACCTTGCTCACAAGATAAGCAGACAACAAAGTGGCAGACAAGTTCAAAGATGACGTTATTTTTGTTTGTTTGTTTGTTTGTTTGTTTGTTTGTGTGTGTGTGTGTGTGTGTGTGTGTGTGTGTGTGTGTGTGTTGTTTATTTTTTATTTTTTTAAAATCTCACCAATGGTTTGGATCTGCATATCATTTATCAAGAAGAACATTTGCAGTCACTACTCAAACAACTTAGAGGGAGGGAGGATTTCTCAGGCTGAGCTGTAAGTACAAATAGCATCAATGTTTTTCATCTCCTTATTGTTAGCCCGAAAAACATCTCCAGCACACAGGGCTTATCACATGGAGTCAGCTGAGCCTCGAGGCTGCATGCACATCCTTACTATTCACTGGTATGCACTAACACTCAAACATACTAAAACCTTCAAATTCCTATTGGAAGTCGGATAGTGATGTATAGACTGACTAACTTGTGTCAACATCATCAACATAAAATCAAACTACGTGTTACTTTGTAGTACTCTGACCTTTCTACTGTTGCAATAATTTTCATTCTGATAAATGCTTTGACTTGAAAATATTTATAAATTAATTATTTTAATAGATAAATTACGAGATGTTTCGTAATTTTACAATATTACTTTGTACGAATACGACAAACAGCAATATTTTTAGTTTACAAAATTTGTCGTAAAGCTATGACATTAGGACCTTGTAACTTTACGATCACCTTTGTAATTTAATTTTACAAAATTTGTCGTAACTTTACATGGAAATTTTTCACAGTGATAACATTTTTATCTGCCTATCATTTTCCCTGAAATGATATTTATATGTGCAGATTTGTAAGTTGTTCACTGTGATTTTGTCACTTTCTCACTTATTTCACTTTCTTATAATGTCTAGTGTATAGCTATTACTAAGTCAATGCTCCGTTTATCCATCTACATATTTACATTTTTGTAATACGACATGACAACATTGTGAAACTGATCCCAAGTTCAATTGGCAAATAAAATAATAATAATAATAATAATAATAATAATAATAATAATAATAATAATAATAATAATAATAACCCCGGAACAGCAAATGTCGCACTTTTCTTCCACTGCCTTAGGGCATGCTTTTGCTAGCCCTAGGCCCTAGGTGTCTCCTACCCTCTAGCTAATCCTATCTACGTGACACCTTGGAAATCTAAACCCTTCATATAACATCTTATAACCTTCTATAGGTTATGGATACTTAGCTTGTATATAAAGGATGTCTTGCATCTGATTCAGAGCTGATTCAGAGCAGACTAAGGAGCTGGGTTTGGTGAGGCAGAGACGCCTAGCGGATGGAGAGGCTAGGGGAGGCCAAAACCAAGACCCGCAGTTTTGCATGAGTCTGTTGGACACAATTGTAAACAAACCACAGGAAAAAGTAAAGAAATATGATGAGGTCTCATAGCACAACGGAGAGACTGACCACTCCGTCTTCCAGGTACAATTCAACCCATTGTCGAAAGCGAATAAATGAGACGAGAAGGACAGGAAGATAGCACTGTTGCATTCATTGGAAGGGAATGCCACAGATGTTATAGCCAACCCGTATGAAACGAATCCATACCGAAATATGTCCTGGACAGTTCCAAAACCGTCCATTTAGCCCCGGACAGACCGAAACTTGTCCAGGGACAATCCGCGAGAAGCCCGAGTCCGAACCGGACTCACCCGACTTAGGCCCGAAAGCGTCGGACAGTTCCAAACGAGCCCGACAAGTCAAGGGCAGCCCGGAGAATGTCCGAGCCGGAGCAATCCGATATTGGTCCGAAAGCAAAGGACAGTTCCAAAGTAGCCCGGCAACACAAGGGCAGCCAGAAGAAAGTCCGGTGCTGTACATGAACTGTTCGACCCCCACATGACGCAAACATCTATTGAAGTTTGGAATCTACTAAAAGCAACTTTGGATATTTTTTTTTGTGTTGGGGAATTTGGTTTTGTTACGTATATTGTGTAGCATAGCAAAGTAACGAAACAAAAGAAAAAAACACCCCATGATGTAGTCATGAAAAAGCGTGCAGGGGTTTTATGAATTTATTCAACAGGGCCATAATTGCAAAGTCGAACTTGGAAATTGAAAACCATTTCAGACGATGCAATGCGCCTGGGCATGTTAATGTATTTGTCGAAAACCGCATCTTGATGCGATGATTTGTTCATCGCATACAGCAATTTGTTTGGCAAGGCGTTGCGCGTTGATGAAGAGGCCTTCCTGAGGCACAGTCTCTCAGTTGTCAGTGTGGCTCAGTTGGAAAGAGGGTCGGACAAGGGGGCAGAAGAACCGAAGGCAAACGAACGAATCTCGATGCTGTCGTGCATTTTTTTCGGACACCAGTAGGGCAGTCCGACTTACGCCCGATCGCGCCTCTTCGGACAGCCCGAAAACTTTCTGATTTGCTACATTTCAGCAATATTTCGGAACAGTCCGGGAATACATTTCGGGCTGCCCGCGGACATCTTACCGGACAGTCCGATTCTCGGGCTCTTTTCGGTATGGATTATTTCTATAAGGGAACCTACAACACCAAGGGACGGAGATAACTTTTGCTACATTGTATGAAGCGCTAGTTAAGATGTACAGCAAAACTGCATAGTGTTCTTAAAAAACCGGTTTTTTTCGTTGACGGAAAAAAACCATCGAAACAAACCGGTTTTTTTCCGTTCGAAACGGAAAAAAACGGAAAAATTAGAAAAAAAAATCCCAGAAATGTAAGGAGTGAATGTTATAAGTTCATCATGACAAAAAAGGAAAAGGTGACCATTTGGATGGGTCATGGGTAGAAAAGACACTTAATACCATCACTTTTTATCAATTAAGTTTTGTTCAAAATTAAATAAGGACAACACAAGAACATTGAACATTCATAAAATTTAAGCTTTGCTATCTTTCAATTAAATAAATTGTGGATTTAGAGTGAGTGAGGCCGCTGCCCGATTGTCACTTGTTATGAGGCTGCCGGATCCGCGGGTCCGCGACTCACCCCCCTCCACTGTGAGAAAAACCTACAATTAAACTATAATTTTTTATCGTTATTTCGAAGTACAATAAAATATTGTACTGAAATTGTACCCAGTATAGGGTAAATTAGTGATGTACGGTAACGAAAACCGTAAACCGTTAATTCAAAACCATTGTGTTTAGTTGTATGAAGTACGGTTTTTCTCACATTGTCGAGAGGGCGGTGAACTAACCTAGTTGACCCGAGGACACAGTGAAGTGACCGCGGAGGACCGTGGGGTCCTTCGCGACTGTGTCGTCGCTCGTATGGGGGTGAGTCGCGAGTGTCCTCGCGAGTCACCCCCGCCGAGGGGCTCTCGCGGCATCGCGGTACGCGATATGTCACTTCGCGGGGCGCTCGCGGGGGAGCAGCTTCGCGGGATCCGCGAGTCTTGCGCTCTCCGCCCTGCCTCACGCATTTAGGAACGGACACGGCAGCCTCAAAACAAGTGACAATCGGGCAGCGGCCTCACTCACACTATCCACCAAATATGTCTTTCGATAACATTTGAGTTCCCCCCCCTCTCACCTCCGCTCGCTAGGTCGCCTGCCTCGCCTGCCTCACCTGCCCCTCGTCTTCCGCTCTCGTCCGTCGCGTCGTTCCGGCCGTCAGTCACCGGAGAACCAACCCCAGTTCACGAGATAGACTGGTTCCGTTTTCTTAGCGAGAGCGGGCGTTCAAACAGAGGGCTTACTCTCCACGACACGACTACACCGGCACAAAATCTACACCTTGCAAAACATCCCTACACGACCCCAGAAACTATTTTATATCACTTATTTCGGTTGAACGTATGATAATAAAAGCAGACAAGCGTACTGGTAGTATTGTGTCATGTATACAATTCATTTAAAAGAACAACATAAATATGTCGTGGTTGGTACGAATCGTGGCAGAATGCCGGACAAATTCAAAACAAAGCAGACGACTTCTGTATACTGCAGAGACGTCAGACAGCTGTCATCGCGGGTCTCTAACGCATTCTGTCCGGTATTATCAAACAATAATCAAATATTGTCTCTCCGGAAAACCTTTAAATAAAATGAAGTGCGTCGTAGGGTGTTCCCCGGACCCTGGTGGTCAGCAACTTCAATTATTTAAATTCCCTTCGGATTTAGAAAGGTAATGTCACATCACTTGTGCTGGGTTAGTAATGTTAAAACTATATTTTTGGATCAAACAATTTATTGACACAAGAATTCTAAACATAACAGATGCAAACAGTGGGTGCAGCTTGCTGGGTGTCCCAGTCTCCTGGAGATACCCTCTAAAAACATCTGCAAATACAAATTCATGCGTGAGAGACATTTTAAAACACCAGATTTTTACAACAAGGAAAGAAAGAGACTTGTGAAAGGAGTTGTCATTCCCTCACTGAATTTACCTGCGCCATTGAGTGACATGGAGATGGAAAAGTTTCCAGTGTCACTGCAGCCAGGTATTGTAAAATTGACTGCAACCTGTAGATCAGTTATACTTTTGGTTATTGTATCCAAAACAAAATTGAATCTTAAAGTCTTTCAGGTCCAGCAAGTAGTCCAGATAAGGGTAATAAGAGAACATCTCTGCTAACTGATGGTCGTGAAGGTAAATTTAAATACTATGCACTCAATATTTTAATTAAATTTACTGCTATGATCTGGCAATGATCAACCATGGTAAACTTTTTACAGTGAAAAGAAGGAAGCAAAATTTTTCTGAACCATCATGCTCTGTCCCATCTACTCCTCCACCTTTTGCTGGTACCAGTCTATTAAGTCCATCCACATTACATATTACTCCACCGTCACTGTCAACACCAAAAGCAGTCTCCCAAGCTTCTTCAGTTCCTTTAAGTAAGTCAACCAAAGTCATCTGATTTTTATTCATCTTACACCCAGAAAATGGATTCACTGAAATATTGGTATTGCACCTAGAACAAAAGAAAATCCATTGACATCAATAATAGAAAAATATGGTAGAATTTAAGCAATACTACAAAGTATGCTGCATCCTATGGAAATTTTTGCTTCCAGCAACAGTATTGCATTTGAATCATGAAAAAAATTCCAGCTTATCATTAACTAATCAAATCAATTGAACTGTTTTCTTGGTGTATATCAGAACTAAAGACAGTACTTTTCAACAATTCATTTTTATTACAGACAAAACAACTCAAAAGAGAGTTACTCACATCAGTGTGGCAAAGGAAGCTGGGATAAAGGCCAAGAACTTGACACCTGGTAAAAAAAAGCTCATTGAAATGGTGAAAAAGAAACACCAGATTGCATCTGCATTCAAAAGGCGGTACCAGTACTCACTCAAAAAAGCCAAAATTGCTGCTGCCCTTGCTGGCAAGGAGAATGCTGGGAATGCCAGATTTATTGGCAATTTAAATATTTCTATGGGAGCAAGGGTCATCCTGAATGGAGAAATAAAAAATCATGGCAAGTCTTTAAATAATAGGAGGTGGACAGTTAAAGAAAAATGTTGGGCACTTGCTCTCTACAAGAGAAGTGCCAGAGCATACAAGTGGTTGAGAAGAAGTGTTACATTACCTGGTGAAAAGGCTCTTAAAAGTATTTTAACTAAAATCAAACTGGAACCTGGTGTTTCTCCGTTTCTTCTCAAAGTGCTACAGCAGAAACTCTTAAACAGGGATGCTGAGTCTGAAACAGTAAAACAAGGAGCAAGATTAGTCACTGTTGCATTTGATGAAATGTTTATTAATGAAGAGGTTTATTATGATACAGTTACTGACCAAATAAGGGGAGTAGAAGATTATGGTGATAAGGGAAGGACAAGTGAATTGGCAAACCATGTCTTGGTGTTTATGGTCCTGGGTGCTGTAGAAGATCTTAAATTTCCAGTGGGCTATTATCCTGTGCACAGCACATGCCCTTCAGACACCCTGGCCATTTTAGTCCCGAGTGTCATACGTGACTTACAAGGAATTGGGCTGACTGTGTTGGCAACAATTTCCGACCAAGGGCCAACCAACAGAGGAGCTGTCACTATTCTCCGTGGCAGCTCTGATCAAGGTCAGTATGACAATGTGTATACAGTTAATGGTGAAAGAATAGTTCACCTTTGGGACACACCACACCTCCTGAAAAGTATTCGAAACAACATTTTAACTAGTGATCTGGAATTTGGACAGGGGAAAGTTGCTCAATGGCGCCATGTAATAGAGTTTTATAAAATGGATGAAGGTATATGCAAGACATCTTCTCTCACCTTTGCCCATACGTGTCCAGCAGGCAAGAAAAAGATGAGGGTGAAGCTGGCCGCCCAGGTGCTTAGTGAGAAGGTGTCCTCTGCAATGTTTACATTTACTCACTTAACAGGAGACAGGCTGGCTCACTGGAACCAAACAGCTCAACTAATCAAGGAGGTGGATTAGTTGTTTGACTCAATGAATGGACCTGGAAGGAAAGACAAGCAGAAAGCTCGAAGAAATAATGTGAATAACAATTCTTATCACATGCAGTATTGGAGAGAAATGCGTCAAAAACTTACCGAATGGGTTTTTATTAGGAAGGAGACACCTGATTCTTCTGGAGGTGTTCGTCACATACCCCCTTGTGTGGAAAGCCTACAAGCCAATTTAATATCCTATGGAAGACTCTGGAATAAATTGAAAAACATTGGTATTGACACTATGAAGCTTCGGAACTTTAATCAGGACAAACTAGAAAATTACTTCTGCTTGATTCGCCAGTCTTGTGGGGACAACACAGACCCCACCCTTCCACAATTTGTCGCTGGGATGAAAACAGCGCTGGTCATGGAAGTCTCCAAAGGAGCATCTGGCTCTGCGGTAAGGAACTGCGAAGATGATGACACAGCATTTGTAGCAGACCTTGCTGACCTCATAGCTATGTCAGCTACAGAAGCTGAGGACACTCCAGAGCCAGTCCTCCTTAGGGCCAACCTGACGGCAACTCAAAAGCCTGTTCCAAATGGAAAAATTGCCAGGCAGGGTCCTACATTGACATGTGTTGAGATTTGCAGTGCTGTGCTCCAAACAGTAAAAGAATGCCAGACTTGCCATAGTGTACTTACAACTAGTGATTCATCCTCAGACACAGCACTGCAAATGATGAGAGAAGAAATGAGCTGCCAAGATAAGCCGTCTCCTCACCTCATCAACAGCTTCCTCATGTCGCAAAAGGCCATTGTTGCATGCTGGAAAGAGCTGCAATCAAAGAAAAAAATAACTGACAGTGTAATAGAAAAGCTGCAGGACCTTGATGCCTTGGGGTGGGTAAAGTGTCCTACCCACCAGGATCAGGTGAAAAGCCTCCTGAGGTCCTTGTTCGCAACATTCCTTATACGCCAACAGTGCAAGCAAGTTAACCAAGAAATCAAGGAAAGCAGGAAGCGTGTGACAAGGCAAATTCTCAGAGCCAAAGGCAAAAATGTACCTGCAGACTTTGGATTGGAGGAAATACATACAGATGACTGGCGCCTTCTGACTGGGTTGCAAGGTATGTTTTATTATTATTATTCAATATAATGTTTCTTGAATTCCCCTATAGATTTTCATAAGAAATAATTAATTTTAAAAATGAAATTTTTGATTGAATGTTTTAAAATTGATTGAAAGTAATTGTATTTATGTTTTGCAGCTGTAAACAAATCTGCAGCAGTGATCCTGCAGGATACAAATCCATTACAGTCTAGCACAGAACTTCTGAGAGCAGGTATAACTTTCACATTGTTTTTAAGCAAATAATATTTGAATGTTCACATACTAATAGGAAATGTTATTTTGACACAGCAATTCAAAGCACATCAGAGCCAGTGCCACCAAATGTGGCAGCTATTCCTGTTGCCAGTGCTTCAATTGAGTTTACAGGTGTCAACCATGTAAGCAAAGTTAAAAGAGATCATTTGAAATTCAGTAATGAAATGTTTGTAACTTACAGTTGAACAAGCAGGCCCGCCCTTCCGCCAAACGTCGTTGCCAGCTCCGCTTTGCTACGCTGGCAACTCCGTTCGGCAGGGGTCGTGCCTGCTTGGCCTGCCGGCGGCGTTCGGTCGGGCCTTCGGCCCGACCCCTAAGTCACACAGCACGTCCTCTTAGCTTGTAAATGATCGGGCCTGCGGCCCGTAAAGGCATTCTCTTCGGAAAGAGGCAGTTTGTAACGGTGAACCACCGAAACTACAGCCCTCCCTTCTGCTTTGAAAACGTGCCGATAGTGACTAAACGGTCAGTTATTCGGCAAAAAAGGGGAGTCGGAAATCTCGAAAAATGTCGAAATACGTGAGTTCGGCCTCAGGTGGAACGGTTGAACTCGGATTTAATTTGGCAGCAGTTGGCAACACTGAATTACGCTCGTCGAACCAATTTTAATGGTATAGGCGTCGAGGGGTGTCGAAAATTTCAAAAATTGTCGAAATATGTCGAAAATTGTCGAAATATGTAGAAATTCGTAAAAAAATGTCGAAAAATCTCGAAATATCTCAAAAATGTTGAGATATATCGAAAAATATGGATAATGTCGAAAATCATCGAAAAACATCGAAAAATGAGGGATAATGTCGAAAAATGTCGAAGAATATCGAAATTTGTAAAAAAATGTTTACAAATGTCGAAATATGTCGGAATATGTCAAAAATGTCGAAGCATATCAAAAAACATCGAAAATTATCAAAAATGTCAAAAATTATCGAAAATTATCGAAAATTATCGAAAAATTATCGAAAAATATCAAAAATTATCGAAAATGTCGAAAAATATCGAAAAATACCGCAAATGTCGAATAATATCAAAATATATCGAAAAACAACGAAAAATGTCGAAAATACAGGAAAATATCGAGAAATGTCGAAAATAATCGAAATGTTTGAGTTTTGACGATTGGCAACACTGCAAAATGGAAAAACGGTTGGCGCCACTGAATTGCGCTCGAAAAGACGCTTCCAGAGAGGTGCTGGTCGATGGGGTGGAGAAAAGTTGAAATCTGGACCAATTTCGGGTGTTTTTTACAGTGTAGTCGCGAGTTGGGTCCGTTTTCATGAAAAACGGTGGGCGCCATTGAACTGGACGCGAAAAGACGGTTCCAGAGAGGTGCAGGTCGATGGGGTTGAGAAAAGTTGAAATCTGGACCAATTTCGGGTGTTTTTTACAGTGTAGTCGCGAGTTGGGTCCGTTTTCATGAAAAACGGTGGGCGCCGTTGAACTGGACGCGAAAAGACGCTTCCATAGAGGTGCAGGTCGATGGGGTTGAGAAAAGTTGAAAACTGGACCAATTTCGGGTGCTTTTTACAGTGTAGTCGCGTGTTGGGTCCATTTTTCTGTAAAACGGTGTGCACCATTGAACTGGACGCGAAAAGACGCTTTCGGAGAGGTTCGGGTCGACGGGGTTGGAAAAAGTTGATTTTTTATTATTTATTTATTTATTTATTCCGTGAAAACTTTAATAATTTTTTTCAGTGCCTTAATGAGGGTTGCCAGGATTTGCACCAGGCGTTTCGGTGTCCAGGAGTGACTCTTAAGATACCCTAAAAATTTCAACTCTCTAGCTCAACTCCTTCGAGTGGAACAGACAGACAAACAGACAGACAGACAGACAGACACCGCATCGATTGCATAAGCCCGCTCTAAAGCTTTTTCAAAGCAGAAGGGCGGGCTAAAAAGGTGGATTGGCGGATGAAATGGCTCTGCTGGAGCAATTTGAGGCGGCAACTTCTGGTGGGGCGGATAAAGTAATTGCCTGCAGCAGCAATGAGACACTTAGTAAGTAATCACACTAAGAAAAGGACAAACTTATCCGTTTTCTTAGATAAGGAAAAAAACATTGCATCTGCTTTTATTTTTATTTTTTCAAAAAAAAAAAATGAATAATATTTTGGTTCTTATAACCATACTGATATGCAGGTTAAATGGCTGCATACATAGAAAAACTGATTAACTAACACTATTCATTGTTGCTTATTTTCACCAGCTCTGCACACAATTCCAGTTGTCATCCCCTCAGAGCCACATCTCAATCAAAATATCCAGACATCCCTCGATGTAATTCGGAACGGCAAGGTGAGGCATCTTCCAATTCAGAGAATAACAATAATTATTTTAAATTGAATTTTAATTCTAATTTTTGTCTTATGCTTCAGGCAAACGACTTGACCGTGGTGAAATTAAAGGATGTTCTGCGTTTTTGGAAGATTGGAGGTTATTCCTCGCTAAAAAAAAAATGATTTAGTGGCATTGGTTCAGCATAAGTTTCAAGAAATTCAAAATAAAGCCCAAAACTAGTGATACTTACAAGTGTCTATTAAACTTCCGAACCTTTCTACCATCCACATTATGCTGAACATCATGATTATTTCTAAACGATCTGCTATGCATTGAGTCTAATCCACAGTCATGTTCTAGGCTTAGGCTTCCTGTCCTGTTCGTCAAATCTCAATAATAAATTCAGTATTATACACCCGGAACACAAGAACCGGCAAACTTCGCGGTGACGTAGTGATGCCAACATCCAGCGTTGAAACAGGCATTTGTTGTTTTTTTTGGTTGGTCAGGTTGGCGGTGTGGAGAGGTCTCAAAGCTCTAAGCGTTTCAGGCTTTAGCTGGCCGTGACTGGGGGTTGCGGAGAACCTCAGAGCACTGCAGATCAGTCCATCTCACTCGCACTCACGGCGTCGTGCCACCTGTCCGCCGCGCCGCGCCAGTCTAATTGTGCTGAAGACTTCAAGAAATTTTATCCATCATGTGTGATCAAGCCCGCAAGGTGTGTGTCTCAGTGAATGTGTGCAGGTGTGTACGTGTGCTGTGCAAGTAGTTTCCAACCGTTTCGATCCGTGTAACAGGGCCCCTCTGCCGGGACGCCGGCTGCCACGATGTTTGCCATGATCACGGTGGAGGGAGAGAAGGTGGCGGCACTAGGCGGCTGATCGAGGAACAGAAATCCTCACAACTTAGGGGATTAACGCCGGGGTCGAGGCAAGCTGGAGCGGCGCGTCAGCGTAAGCGCGGTCGGGGCTGGCCCATCTACCTGCTGGCCGCCTCGACTCAGCTTCAGCCGCACCGACCCTCGAGCTGTCCCCCTGCCGGCCCCGGGGCAGCCCCGGGGCTGGAGCGGCTCGACCGGGCTCGGCAAGCTGCCGGCCAATCAGCGCGCGCTCCCCGACCAGCGCGATATTTCAAACAGTCTAAACGGTGCGCACAGCGCACGCGCGAGGTTCTCTGAGTGTTCTTCGTGTGTCTGTGAAGTGCAGCCTGCATGCATCATTTCTTTTCACTGTTTTGGCTGACCTGCTAGCGTCGAAGGAAGACAGTGTGGCGATGATCGGCTGTGATCAGCACCAGCGCGGCCTGACCACGGCCATCATAGCCCACTACCTCCACTGCCGCATGCATTTTGTCTGTGCCGAGGCGGACAGGGCAGTGCAAGAGTCGCACAGACACAGTTTAGACTGTTTGAAATATCGCGCTGGTCGGGGAGCGCGCGCTGATTGGCCGGCAGCTTGCCGAGCCCAGTCGAGCCGCTCCAGCCCCGGGGCTGCCCCGGGGCCGGCAGGGGGACAGCTCGAGGGTCGGTGCGGCTGAAGCTGAGTCGAGGCGGCCAGCAGGTAGATGGGCCAGCCCCGACCGCACTTACGCTGACGCGCCGCGGCCGTACATCATTTGAGCCGAGTCTACCTGAGCCATTCCGAGAAATCGTCAACTGAGCCGCGCTGGGCCGGGGGCCGGTCCTTAAGCGAGGAAATGGCGACCCTGGGCCGCGCGGCAAAAAAGTCGTCATTTGAGCCGCGTTGGTTGGGTTGCATATCTGCAGGCGCTAGGTTCATTTGCACAAAACCAGGCTTTTTTGAAACTTCTCTTTATTAACATCATATAAACAGTGACACTCTTAAATTCATGACGATGTAATGAAATTCAATGATCATGTCATTACACTGTAATGAAATGTCATGAAATTTTTTTCAGTGTTACAGGGAATACTTATCATTAAATGCATTTTATAGAAGGGTACTAAGTACAAATAATACGAACAAAAGTATTTTCAAATAAATACAATAGCCTACAATTTTTTCTCTAAGTTCTATGGTCGGTCTCCTAGGCAATCCCCAGACACCTGCCCGTATTGTCCTGTCAGTTAAGTAAGTCTCCTCCTGTTGGTCAATTAGTGATTGTGTGGTGATGTGAATGTTTGGATGAGGTTTAGTATGGTCTTGGTTGTAATGTGAATGGAAACTTTCTGCGGCGTTAGTGGTAGTAATATCAGTCAAAGTTGGGGCTCGAGCCCAGAGAGAGGGTGGATATCTAAAAGGAGAAAACGAGAAAAAATTACACTTCTGGCGATGCTGTGCAAAAGAAAGTACTGCTTACCTTTTAGTTTCGATGTAGTTCGATAGTTCGATTATAATTCGATAGAGGCGGGGCGAGGCGGGGCAGGCTGCCTCCGAAAAGACTCCGCCGGTACCTCTGTCCAGCGCCGTCCAGCCGTCCCGCCCCAGCCGCCTGTGGCCGAGCCCCTGGGCAGCCCGCACGACGCGGCTCAAATGACGACTTTTCACGGGAGGTCGGGGCGTCCCAGGCGTCCCCACTTGCGCATTTACGCGCTGGCCCCCATGACCCCTAATCCCCTAGCAGGTAGGCTCGGCTCAAATGACGAACTCCCCGCGCCGCTCCAGCTTGCCTCGACCCCGGCGTTAATCCCCTAAGTTGTGAGGATTTGTGTCGCACGGTCTCCCATGCAGAAGGGCCAGGAGTGCCGCCACCTTTTCTCCCTCCACCGTGGCCATGATGGGCAAGGCGCCGCCACTTCGCCCTGCAGCGCACGATGGAGCACGCACACCCGCCACACCACCTGTATGCCTCAGTTTCGTCGTTAGAAGATCTACCGTTTCGCCAGCTAGATGTGAGTGAGGAGTTTCGGCCGGGGGAGGCGCCCCCTCGTGCCGCCAGTGTAGTGTAGTGACGTCACACCGCCATTTGCTGTTTGCATGGCGGTGTTGTTTTGGTGAGTGCACTCTTAAAAGAAATCTTTACCCTGGGCCCAGGTCATTATGTTGTATTTTGCAAATTTTAATTGTAAGGAAATTTTAATGTAATTGTCATGTCTTGTGTGTACTGTTTGTATGCGCTTTTGTAATTTCTATAGCCGGTCGTATTTTTTTCTCACGCGCTGATTTTGCGTGTTCTGATAGTATTCTAGGCAGTGTATTGCTGTTCTGATCTATACTCGCTTTTGAGTTGAGTTGTCATACGCGCTAATGCGTTTTGTTATACGTTTCACTTTTTCCCTGATTTGGGATTTCTAAAATAATGTTATGAAGTCTATCATACTCTGTTCTGAGTTTTGTGCATGTAGCATTTTAATCATAAATAATCCTTGTTCTACCGGCCGGCTACAAGAATGGTTTCTGTGATACCTTTTGGTTTGTTTTTATTGTGTATTTACTGATCTTTGTATGCAGTGTGTTTTGGTATTTACGGTATGTGTATGTATCTCTATGCTTTTACTGATGTGTGAAATTGCATTTCCCCCTTTGGTTATTTTCATGGGTTCGTGCCCCACTGAGTTTATTTAATGTTGTAATGTTGCAAAAGGTTTTCAATCTAAATTTCTAATTGTTCATGGTAAATTTCATTCAAGTGTGTACTGCCACTATTTTCTCAGTTGCAAGTATTTTGGTGTTTTAATTACCACTTTGCCGCGACTTGCATAATAATAAACTTGCCATAATTCTATACTTTTGTTGTTGTTAAAATTTACTTAGTAGTAGTGACGGGGGCAGGCATTTTAAACTTATTTTAATTTCTGTTGCCATTATGCAATTCAAGCGTAATTATTTTTACTTGCTCTTAATTTTATCATGTCTGCCTGGCGCCCTAAAATAAACCCGCTCTCTACTGCTATGTAAAATATATCCACCCCCTGTCACCTTTTATCTGCAAGCATTGAATATTACTTTTATTATTGTAAAGCGGCCAGGGTATGAGAGCCCGGGAAGAGCTAAGTTTTGTGGATCCCCCGCACCCCACCCTGAGCTACCGTCACACCTTCCCCCTCTCCCCTTCCCCACCTACACCGGCTTCCGATCTTGTCTTGCACTTCTATTTCAGATTTTTAGCATTGTGATTATTTCCTAACAAGTGGGTTCATGATTTCTACCCTAGAAATATTGCAGCAAAGTACCCCATAGGTTGGCAGATATAAGGGTTCGTAATAGGAGATAAGTCGACATACCCCCTTTTTAAAGAACATTTGTTCGCATCAAAAGGAGGTAAGTCGACTTATCTCAAAAGTCTTAAAAATTTCAACTGAACAAAATGAGTTAAGTGGACTTGACTCTATTTGATTGAGATTTTTTTAAAAAGTTATGTCAACGTATTCCCTTTCGCACACACACACACACACACACACACAAAAAAAAACATATTTCTTTTTATTCTATAGTGGCACTACAGAACTGAGTTCCAGATTGGAAGTTGACGCAAAGAGTTCTAATATTTCTTTATTTTCTGTGAAGCTTTCGGAGTATGGTTTGCATTAAATTTTGAGTTTAGACCTGGTTGTTATCTATATTATACCTCTGTTGAACCAGAAAATTATCTATAAGAATTCAATACTACTGCCTTCATTTTTTTTGCTTTGATTCACTTAATGATTCAAAAAGAGTAAAAAATGACATATTAGCGTAGAACGACTTAGCTCCTTTTTTCAGACTGGCATAAGGAGGCAAGGCGACTAGACTCTTTATGCATCTTCTAATCAACAAAGTTAAGTAGACTGAGGTCTGTTTTCCAAGTTTTCAATGACTTAACTCTAAAGTCTCAACAAGTAAAAAGAGTCAAGTTGACTTGCTTTGTTATGTCGTTGATGGTAAAAGGAGTCAAGTCGTGTAACTCAGCGTACAAGCATGACACCGAAAAAATCATAAAGGCAGTAATATCCTATATCGGATTGCATTTTAATATTATCATAACATTTATGAAAAGTTACGTGCCAATAGTTTTTTTCAATTTCCTGAAAAGTATGGGTTTTGGACTGAACCCCTTGTTCCGCTTCACAGCAGAATTATATCTTCACTTGATTGAACTTTTGTTTATCTCTTCCATTCCTAGTGATACTTTATCAGAATGAAGGCAAAGAAAGGTCACACAATGAGGGGTTTTTAAGTATGTGCTTTTAATCAGCACAATGTACAGAGAGATGAAATAAGAACCTTACCCAACACATTATAAAAGTACTAGCTGAACCATCAACATTCAAATCTCTTCAGTCACAAACAATATTTATGAAGCTGAACAACTGGAGAGACACGCCACAGGAAAAATCTGACATGGAATTAAATTGGTCTGACTTGTACATAAAAATAAACTATCTAAGAAATGCTCCACAACTCAATCCAAACCTCCGAAACTAGCGTAAACAATAGCTTCAGGGCTGCCAACGTTTGCTTTCGAACACAGATACCTTCGTTTGAATTTAATTCGCTTCCAAACTCGTTTTCCGTATTCAATGACTTTCGTTTACATCTATTTTGTATTAATGAGTTCAATTTGATAAAACTTTACATGATTGCACGTATTTACGGCAGTTTTCGTTTTTATGTGTTGCCCACTCCGAACCCCAAAATGGTGGACCCCCCTAACCACGTGACCTCACTCGACCAATCAAAACTGACTACCTCGGTTGCGGGTCTTTCACTATACAGGCCTTTAGGCGCACGGTAAACCATGGCGTACCTCGCTCTAGCAGCTGAACATTTTGAGCTACGGAGTTGCAAAACGATTGTCTAAAGTATCGGCTTGCTCGGAAAGATCTATCGATGCTTCCTCGCTTAATGGCACTGCACAGGGGTCAAACTGCAAATTGTTGTTTAAAATGGTGTTAGTAGTAAGGTAGGTACAATGTCTCGTCCGCCATCTTGGAGGACAATGTCCCCTCACCGCCATTTTGACTAGAGACCCCCCTTAGGGGTGGCTAACCCAACCTAAGTTTTTTGGAAGGGTGCCAAAGGGGGTGGCTAACCCAACCTAAGTTTTTTGGAAGGGTGCCGAAGGGGTGGCTAACCCAACCTAAGTTTTTTGGAAGGGTGCCGAAGGGGTGGCTAACCCAACCTAATTCTTTTGGAAGGGTGCCGAAAGGGTGGCTAACCCAACCTAACCTAAGGGCCTAAGTCACCGACGCCATCTTGGCTAACCCAACCTAAGTTAAGGGTGGGTAGGTCAGGCTGTGTAACCTAAGAGGCCCTCGGCACACTGAGTGTCCATAGATGTCAGGATGGCCGAGTGGTCTAGGACGTCAGACTTAAAATCTGTGGATCACGGGTTCGAATCCCGCTACTGACATGTATTTTTTCACCAATTCCATGCGCGGCCCAGGAGGCTTGGTGATGCGCTCGTTAGAATTTTTAACGGAAAATCCTATTCCCCCTAGTGGAGGCCTATACGAAACCGACTTGTAAATTAATGTTTGTTGTACTCATACCAAAAACCTATGCGCTTAGCGTTGAGTGCTGCACAGTTTTGCATGGGGAATACACCGCAGTGATGTTAGAAAAGTAGGCAAATTATCGTACGCATGCACCTGTGTGTGGCAGACGGGTATCTCCGCCTGCCTACTAGGCAAACTCTCCACACATGAGAATACATTTTGCCTAGTAGGCAGGCGGAGATACCCGTCTGCCACACACAGGTGCATGCGTACGATAATTTGCCTACTTTTCTAACATCACTGATACACCGTGCTCAAACCCGTGAAAGGGCACGAACAAGCGAGGACAGCCCTGCACTGTGATGTCAATAATCAGTGCGTCTGGAACGATTTTCTGTAGGAGTCTTTTCTTTTCCTCTCCCTTCACATATTTGTATGCAAAGTCATCAGTAAGGGCACGAACCGTGCCGTGACACGCATAGTAAGGTATGGTGCCAGTGTTCCATGGGAGACCGTGTATGTAGTTGCTCGCATATCGGTTGTGTTTGCGCTGTTGTGGTGACAGAATAATTTCAGCGTAGGGCGGTGCGAAGATGACCGAGCCCCTTCTGATATCCCATCGTGAATCATACACGCTAAACTCCTTGATCAGGTACTCCCCGTCTGCATCCCTCAGCATCTGAATATCAGCGAAAGCGTAAGCCATGGTGCGGACAGAGGAGGAGAGCCACAGTCAGCAGTGGTGTGACACCTACGAGACGAACCAAAGTAATGACACGACCCGGCTTCCCTCTCTGGATTTATAGGTGCGTAGCGCCAGCCGAGGCGCCCTCCATCGGTTATTTTTCGAAAATAATTACTACTGCCTGAGGTCCAGTACCAGCGGGCACAGTGCGCCGGCTGCACGTCAACCCCCAACGCGCGCGTGTTGAGTGGGTTGCCTATCGCGCCAGTCGTCTCTGGAACTCCGGCCCTGGCGTAGCGACTCGTTCCGAGGCGTTGTTGCCACCTCTGCGCGCGGGGTGCGCGGGGTGCGCGGGGAGGGCGGCGGCCCGCCGCGGCAACAGAGTCCTTCGGGGGTGAAGCGAGGGGCGGAGCGGTACGCAGCCAGGGCACGCGGGGAGGCGGTAAGGGGAGGGGAAGTCGCGCCGGCCGGCTCGCGGCCGCGCCAGGCAGAGCGATGAGTCATTACTGCTCGTCGCCTCGTTGAGTGAGCATCGTGCCAGCCAAGCCAAAATGGATTTTATTCAAGAGTACGGCTCCAGTTCCAGTGAGGACACTGTAGAGGATTTCGGCGGCGACACGCTTTCCCTCGAGCGGAGTTCCCTCGAGCGCGAACTCGGCGATATGTTGGTAAGTATTTCCTCACCTTTTTACATGAAGCCAATGAATTATTGCGAATGAATTACTGCGAATGAATTTCCACTAAATTATGTGATGAAATAGTTCTACGTCTTGATCATGCTCTGTGTGGCTATGGCGTGGTTGTTTTCCAACCATGTTTTAACATCTTTTGCCCATTCTCATAAGCCTGAAAAGACGTAGGGCTGTTTTTCTTTCAGTCCACGACACCCGCGTAGCCGCCCAATGCGGCACGTTTGCGTTTTTTACTGCCACCCAATGTGGCCGTAAGTATTGGTGAGTCCCCTGCGTGATCAAGCGAGATATCGCTTTGTCCTTTCCTATTTCACTTTGTGCACAGCTTGCCTTTGCTGTACATAACACTGCTTTTTGCTTTTCGTGTGCATGCTTTGGACATGTCATGGCCTTAGCGCGAAGGGCCGCCATGCCAGCAGGCGCCGCGGGGAGGGGAGGGGGATGGGTGTCGGCAAGGTGATTCCGAGCACGGTTTTGTAGTGTCCTCTCTCTTGCTCCTTATGGCCGTGCCCGATGGGTGCGACAAGGAAAGACAGACGAAACCAGTGTGCGGAATCACACTAGGCGGGCGCGTCCTGGTGAGTGGCGCGGGGTGGTAGGCATTCTCGTGGGCAATTGTAATTAATATGGGTTCTTGCTTGACCCATGTTTTAGTCAAACAGCTGGGAGGCACCACTGCGGTCCTCCTCTCCACCAGGGCAAGGACCGGAGCGCGAGCTCCCCTACGAGGAGGCGGACCTCTCCTTCACCCCCGTGCTGGACATGCCATCACTGGAGCCAGCCCCAGCAGAGCCAGCCCCAGCAGAGCCAGCCCCAGCAGAGGCCGCATCATGCCCGGCAGAGGGAGTAATTTTTTTCTTTCTTTTTTTTTCTTTTTTCCAGACTTCTTTTGCGGGGAGCGGTACTATAACATTTTTTTTTAATTTCAGTACGAGGTGGAGGTGTATGATGAAATGTTGCCTGCTAGGCCAAAAGTAAGAAAAAAGTGTAAACACAAACACACACACACAAGTAACCCTTATGATTATTTTTTATCTCTCTTTTCAGCCTGATGTCTGGAGCCGCCTAGGGCCTAAAGTTCATGAGGAGGAGGTTGGCCCTTGTGAGCGGAAGGCATGTCGGCCCACCAAACCACTTACACCCCTCGCAAGACCAGCCAGTGCATCCTTGCCTGGCAATATTCCTCCAGTGAGGCCAATGGATAACATACCGAAACCTGTGCCACGAAACCCCCAACCCCAACCCAAGAAAGCTATCTTGCACGTAAGCTTTTCTGCATTTATCTTAATTCTCTGTGTTTTAACAAATAACTGATGTTCTGCTTACATTTCAGAATCAACCGAGGTATGATCAAAAATGGGAAGATGTGCTGGCAAAGAGACACCATGATGATGATTACGAGAGGAAGAAAAGGGAGATGGAAGAGAAGGAGCAGAGATGGAAGAAGAAGAAGTGATGATAATGTGATGATAATGAGATGATAATGTGATGATAATGTGATGATAATGTGATGATAATGTGATGATAATGTGATCAATTTTTATTTTTAGGAAAAAGTAATTTTTTGTTTGTAAGCTATCATTGTATAGCAATTATGTTTTTTCCAGTCCTGTTTTTTTCTTTTAGTTGTTATCATTGAATAGCAAAGTATATATTTTTGCAAGCATCAATTTTGTGATGTCATTTTTAAACATTTTTTCCCCTGATTAGATTGATATGATGGGTGGAGAGCTATATGACATCAAGGAGTTGGTATATTTTTAAACAAGTCAGTTCGCCTTCAAGCTCGGAAAGTTTTGTGTTACAATAACAAAAAACTGAGTGTATCACTAATGTGGTAGACTAATAGCTTAATCAGAATGATATTTTATATTTATTTTCTTTGTTTGCATGGGAAATAGAAAAAATGACTTTGCATTGCCCTGTGACAACAAGAAGGCGCTCAGCTTTAAAAACAGATCATATCGTTTCTTGCCTCGAAAAAGTTTAGTGTAGGAGAAACATATAACTAAGTGTGTCACACTTATGAACGGGTTATTTTCTTTTTAGACTGTTACTTTTATTGTCATTATGATACATAACTTATTTTTAAAATAGAAAATTAGGTGCCAGAGCTGTACAACATGCTCATCTTTCCATCAAATCACTTCGCCTTCAAGTTTGGTAAAGTTTTTGGTTTTAGGTATGAGATGACCCCACAGTGTATATTTTTTCATGATGAGTAGGAGACAGAAGAGAAGAAATGGAAACACTATATGTAGTGTATAACCACTAAAACATTTTTTCAGAGTTTTTTTTTTTTTTTAATTTTATTTTAAACTAATATATTAGAGTTTGTTTTTAGAGATTTTCTTTTTGTGAGCATGGGCACTACTGCTGTCTTAAGGCAGTGAAAAGCTTTTCTTTTGGAAATCAATGTGAAAACACACCATTTCTCTCCTTAATTTTAGAGGGAAGGGAACACCTGTGTTTTCATTAGGGAATTCTGAAGGGGAACATGATAGTAAAAGAAATTTTACTAGAAAGTGTTCTGTGACAATGGGAAGCTTTAAATCATATCGTATCTTGCCTCCAAGAAGTTTGGTGTTGGAGAAACATGCAACTAAGTGTGTCACACTTATGAGTGGGTTATTTTCTTCTTAGACTGTAATTTTTATTTTCATTATGACACAAAACTTCTGTTTAAATTAGAAAATCAGGTAGCAGAGCAGTGCAACATGCTCATCTTTTCATCATATCACTTCGCCTTGAAGTTCGGAAAAGGTTTGGAATTAGGGAGGGGAGTAATCACAGTACTAATTTTTAGGCCCCCGTTAGGGGGGCCTATTGCTCACGCCCGTGAGGTTTTTATTTATTTATTCTTGACGATGGCCCCTTATGGCCGCGGACAATCGTGTCGAGCCGATTCGGACAAAATTACAATGAAAAATACTACGAAAAATTAGAAAATTTTTGAGATAGGTCTGATGTCAAGCTGTCTATACGTTTTTGCATAAAATTAGTTTGCATCGTCAGTTTCTATGGTAATTGCGAGCCGAGCACCATGTGCCGAGCCAAAATTGACACCCTCCTAAAGGCTCTGGCCAATAGAAATGTTTCGCGCGAAAATACAACCAATAAAAACGTCCGCCTGTTGCTCTGTACCTCGATATCCAAAAGTTTCTCCGCAAGGAGTGGTCGCGTCAGAATCGTTGCAGATTCACGCCATGTAAAAGGGTTCCCCACCAGGAGACTTTCAAACGTGACCACGAGCTAGCCGCCGTGGCTCCTGATTGTTGGCTGGGACTGTAATTTCGCCGTGGGTGGGGCTTGTGACAATACCGCCAACCTCAGAGTGAATCCTCAGTTCATGTTTTCACTGAAAGATACAGATAGGTCAACGCTTGTGTTCCGTGTTAATGCGTGGAGGCTTCCACCGTTGTTTACAAAAGGCCTGCAACATCATTTTACGTCGTTACTTAATTTAAAACTAGCATAATATATTTTGTGTTGGTTTGAGTGGACACCAAGGCGGGGTTGTTTATAGCTGGCCCGCTCGGCGCCATGTTTGTGTCTTAAATGTGAGGCGGATAAAATTCACGATTTGGGCTCTCACAGAGAGTTTTGACCTAATATTTTTAATTTCCATCTCATTTAATGGTAAGTGTGTGGCAAATGTGAAACTAGAACCCTTTAATTCTAGGCTGGTGGTTCGATTTAGTGGTTGCCGAGCGCGTTGTTGACAGCTGGCCAGCTCGGCGCCATGTTTGTGTTGGAAATGTGAGAGGGGTAAAATTCACGATTTGCCTCTGTGTCTGCCTCTGCGTTCCTTGTGAATGTGTAGTGGCTTCCATAACTGTGTGTTAAAGGCCTGCAACATAACTTCGCGTCGTCACCAAATTAAAAACTTGCCAGATATATTCTAGGTTGGTTTGAGGTGGGACGCCGTAAGAGGCGCCGTGTCACCGGCCCCGCGCCGACCCTCTCCAACCATGGCCGCCCCGGCCGAGGGCTGAGGCTCTCACCTCGCGCCTTTAATCATTGTATAAAGTTATCAAAACGTTGACAAGTCGAACTGAATGCGTAAATATTATATCTGCACCAGCAGAAAACGTTTTAATAAGTTTGAATTCAATCTGGTGAACAGAATTCTTGAAATGGTGTGCATTTTCGTAAATAATTTTACGAATCGTATTTTTAACCTACTGATTGAATCTGCTTGGAACTTTGGGAAACGATTTTCGCATGTCTGAAACTACTTATTTCACATTCATTTCGGCTGTCTAACATTTCGTTCAGCTAAAATAAATAGCCGCTGGTGCGTTAGTGGAGGTCCTAGCCTAGAACCATAAAAGCGACAGGACTGGGCACTCACACCTCACGCCACCCCCAGCCGAGCCACCGGCCTTCTTTTGTTGAGTGGAGGTCCCAGCCTAGAACCTAGAAACGACAGGACTGGGCACTCACACCTCCGTTCTGTCGAGGGCGGCGGCGCCTCCCCCAGCCGGCTGCGGATTGTCTAGCCTACGTTCGCTCGTTTGCCCTGCGGCCAGGAGTGCCAGCGAGCCAAGCCGAATCGGCATTGTCGCTGGCTCGGGGCTCGGGCGGTCGGCCCCTCTGCCCCTCTGCGTGGCGCGCAGGGGAGGAAGGAGGACCGTGGTATATTCAGTTACTTGACCAAAAAAGAAGAAAAAAAAAATAGCTCAATTTTTGGGACTTCTGTTTAGCGGATGAAATTCGTGATGTGATTATCACAAATAGTTCTGACTTAAGTTCTTTCTCATTCTGTGGCTTGTTTTAAAACCTAGGGGGCCGTTTAACGCGTTGTAGAATTTTTTTCATTGTGAGCGTGAGACTGATTAGAAGAAATGAAAATCAATGCATGAAGTGATTGGACACTAAAACACTTTTTTCAGAGATACCTTTTTTTTATATTAGTTTTTAGGGATTTTAAACTATTATATTAGTTTTTTTTAAGTGGTTTTCTTTTTTTGTAAGGCAGAACAGGGACACTACTGCTGTCTCAATGCAGTGAAAAGCTTCTCTTTTAGAAACTCCATATGATAACACACCATTTCTCTCCTTAGTGGGAGAGGGAAGGGAACACCTGTGTTCTCATTAAAAATGGCTGTGAGTACACTATCCAACTCCTCTCTTGGGAGATCAAGGAGAGTTTGGGGCTGAAGATGCCCTTTTTGTACAGCAATATTTTTACATTTGTTTATTAAGTCAGGAAAATATAGCCTGGCTTTCCGTGCCTCAGAAGTCATATCTGACAGAGATGAGACGATAAGACACAAAGCTCTTTGCAGCATTTTCCACGAGCTTTCTCCAAATACAATTTTAAATGGATTCTTTGCGGCCTATGTGAAGGTTGGCCCATGTTGATTTACTGGTAGACACTTCAATTTTTAGAGTGATACCACCAACAGAAATGGGAGCCATTGCTGTTCTAGACTCCATATTATCTTTAATCATATTGTAAATATTGTCTGAGGTCATTTCCTCAAACTCTTCCACAGACTTCCATTGTCTGCTCCCTCTTGAGTTAGCCTCCCCAAGAATTAATACAAATTGGGTAAAGTTAGACACATCCAAACCAATCCTAATGCATTTTGAACCGTTCTTGGTCAAAATGTAATCCCTGTAGCATGCAGCCATGGGAAAAGCAGAAAGGTCTGCAGGATCTGGCTCTGGCTCCTGGTATATGCCTAAGGCCTCACGCATAAGCCTATCAACATCACCAGAATAAGAATGGTCACAAATTTCATTCAAGTCAACGGAGCAGTCGAATTGAGCTGCTGCTGCCAGTTGATCAGGAGGAATGGTGTGACTGCCTATATCATAACCTGACCCCTTGAAGACAGGAACATAGTTATGGGCCACATCAGGGGAGGGGGGAGTACCATGGGGAAAGCCAGGTGCGGGACCAGGGTCTGGGGTGGAATCGACTGAGGACGAGGCGGTGCCAGCCTGGACGAGGCCAGGGGCGGGACCAGTAACCTGGGCGAAGCCAGGGGGGAACGGTCCATAGTCGCCCTCGTCATGCCCGGAGAGCAGTGCTGGGTCAAAGTTTTCCAGGTCCTCGAGGTCGAGATCCTGGACAAGGTCTTGAAGGACCGCACGGCGCTTGCGAGGCGCTTCTGTGTCGGGGAAGAGCCGACGCTTGGTCGCCTTCTTAGAGAGGGAAAGGCGTTTGGGGGACATGGTGTTAGCACGGAGGCTGGTGAAAAGCACGAAGGCTTAGGAGATGTGTCACGGACGAAGCCGGAGGAACGTGTGATGTCTGATCGCTCAGCACGCTCTAGATTTATACCCGCGTAAACGCGACACTAGCGCCGCCTATTGGTAAGTGCAAGAACTTTTCAAACAAGTCTGAACCTGATGGTTTACCCCAACCGCGCCCCCGCCGCCCCCCGCCCCGCCGCGTTCCACACCTGTAAGGGGGGATGCCTACCTCCACGGCGCTCTGCCCCGCTCGACCGGTACGTGCACCCCCGCGCCCCGCCCCGCCCCGCCGTCTCGCTGCGGTCGCGAGACCCATCGCGCCCCGCCCCGCCCAGAGATGAGATTCGGTACCGCCCGGTCCCGACACTCCGGGACCGCTCGAATGCGGTCCGGGCCCGGGCCCGGTCTACTGGTCCGGCGCGGTACCGGTTCGGTACCGACCGGACTGGGACCGGATTGCCGGCCGGGCCCGGGCCCGCATTAGCGGACGAGGGGATCACTGCGCACGGCGCGCGCGCTCCCGTCTGCCTGCCTCTCCCTCTCGCTCCTCTCACGTTTCGCTACACAAATCGCAAATGTTGCCTACCGGCACCGGCTGAGTAAAATTTGTAGCGGCAGGGGGGGGGGGGGGGGGGGGGGGTATGGTAATTGGAGCGAGAAATCAGAATAATAAATTTCTGTCAACTATATGTGTATACACATGTATTGTATACTTTTGGAAACATAAACAAAATTATATTTGGGCTTGTTAAACTATAGAGCTATACATAACAATACAAAACTTAACATGAAAAATTTAATTGATAAGATCAGCATTTGAGTTGACAAACAGAATGTCACTTGCAGTACTGGGGTGGAGTCTCAGCCTTTTCTGCCTGAACACATGGCCTGCTTCGCTAAACTCTCGCTCAGCTGACGCACTAGAGGCAGGAATTACTAGAAACTGCTGGGCCAAACGAGACAGCCGGGGAAAGCGTTCTCTCTGGAAAAAGAAAATTGTTATTATTTACATTTATATTCTTAATAGTAACGGTGTTTTACCGATAAATTTTACCTTCTGTTTCCACCAGCCCAGAATATCGGAATCATCTCCGATTGGTTCGCGGACATACCGGTCTATCTCATCCTCGACAATCTCCTCACTGTCCTCTGCGTCCTCTAAATATTTTCTATACACCTCTGCCGGCCTCGGCCGTTTCGGCGGAGGTGGTGCAGCAGCTTCAGCTTCATGGTCCTCCATCTCCACAAGTATTTTTTTTATTTCTGTGTGCACCTAAAATAACATAAACGTCTATTAACTTTAAAAATATTATTATTTATCGCTATATCGAAAACTAGAGAAAACGAATTAACTACGTTCTACAAATCTATGCTACGGCTACGCTACAAATTTAGCTCTACGTTGACAATGATTATTAAAAGGGCCATGGGATAGGAGATAAAAAAAAAAAAACTAAACACCTCACTTCGTTCTTCGTTTGTCATCATTCGGAGTTTCCGGGATGATGGCCACAAAAAGTTGGCCATTTTGTGGCGCATTTCACACTTATAAACTCTTTCGAGCTGTAAATGAATTCTTTCTTTCAGAACAGTTATGAGTTGGTCCTGGCCCTGGCTCGGTTGTTGGCAGTGGTCAGCGAGGGCTGCCCGGGACAAGACAACATGCTGGAGGGTTGGGGTCTTCTCCGCCTGGAGTTTAACTGACTCAACCTTAAAAGGCGTGAGAAGGTCTAGAAATTGCTTCAGAGTGTCCTTCTGCACATTTTTTAGCCTAGCCGACTCATCGCGCGCGGCCAATGCAACACAAAGCTAAAAGACACACACAAAAAAAATAATTCTCAGATGGCTAATAGGCTAACCGTGTGAATCGCGAAGTCTATCGTTAAAGAAAACGGGGAAACGGCGTCTAAAATTTAATATTTGCACACTCGACTAGACACAGGTGCGGATCCATCCGATACCTGTAAGATAGGGAGGGAGGAGGGGGGGGGGGGGCGGCTAGTTGCCTACATCCAGGCGGATTGTGCAGAAATTGCATACCTAGCAGGCGGCGAGTAGGGGCACGCGGTCTAAGAAAGGGGGCAAGGGGGCAAAGCTAGAGGGGTGGCACCCCTGGCTCTCTGGATCCGCACCTGTCTGTACATTATAAGCAGATTGATAATACTTGCCTCATCATAGACTTTGTAAATTGACTCAAACATTGTAAGTGAGGTGTTCCACCTCACTTCCATTTCCTGCTTCAGGGTGGATTTCAGCTGGGTGTTCAAGGAAGAACTCTTTACATATGTCACTAAAGCCTTACACTGGCTATGGATATAGGCATAACGCAGAGGAAAAAATTCTGTCTGCCATTGGCACTTCAGATCTTGAGCCAGAGGGCTATCATTTACACCTAAGGCAGTGGCGACTTTGATTTCAGGCCACAGTGACCCAGCCACGTCTGGGCCGTGATGGCGGCACATTAATTTCTCTACCGGTCTGAGCGTCTGAATCAGATCGTCTACCCTGTCAATGTCGATGCCAGCAAGCAAAAACTCTTCAGACCTTAGCTTCAGACGTTGTGTGATCTTTAATAATAATAATAATAATAATAATAATAATAATAATAATAATAATAATAATAATAATAATAATAATAATAATTTCTACCTCTGTCAGTCTTTTGCGAAATGCAGTTAGCATTGGAAGATAGACCGGGGGTGTCACACCTGCACTGTAAAAAATGTTGGGATTTTTACTATACGCTTGTATGGGATATTTCCTATACATGGTATGGTTCCTGAAAAATCCCATAAATGTATAGGAAATCTACCATACCTCAAAGCGTGTATGGGAAAACCCCAAACTATATAGGAAAACCACTACAAATGTCAAGGAAATTTGCCATACATGTGTGGAGGGCACACGCTGCTATGCATGTATAGGAAAATCACTTGACGATATGGAAATTTTGCTATACACTGTTAGTTCTTTAAAAAAATGGGTCGCCGCATTAAATTTGATTGCGCTTACAATTCACTGCTCGGTCGTACATTGGGGGAGGACACTCTCAATGTCCGAGGACTATGGTATTAAAGATCACCGGACTTCTGTGTTCATATCTAATTAAACACATTTGGTACAATCAGTACCAAATTTTGTTTCATTTGGTTATACATTGTTTCTGATGTAGTTATGAGCAGTCCGAAGCCAGTTCCAAATATTATTCTTAGATATTCAGAATGAAGCAATATCGCATGCCAGTGGTAAAAAGTTCACGAAAGGCAGAAAGGTAAATGCATCCAGCATCAAAACATCTGGTCGAAAATTCCACGAAGTGTAAACAGTTGGCCACGCCTCCCGGGCCGCTCACTCCTCCTCACCGGGCCATCCCCGATCCGGGACTGGCCTGGCGGGAGGGGCGCGCGACCTCGGGATGACCTGGACACGCTGGGGCGCATCTCACATCTCGTCCCAGCGGTCCAGTGGACAACGTGACGGGTTCGCAGCAAAGAAGTCCGGGTTCAACTCTTCTTCAGGTAAGGTAATTCTTCATAAGTTCAATGCATAATTAGATGTAACAATTAAATTTGACAAACAAAGTGAAATGAAAGGAAGCTGAGAGCAGTACAGGAAAGAAAGAAATCTCTATTTTCTGTTTTGAAATGGATGCAAATGTATAGGAAAATTCCTATACATTTATGGTGGGACCACCACACATTTATCGTATATACCCTACACACGTGTATAGGAAATTTCCTATACATGTATGGTAAGAATACTATCGTGTATGGTAAAATTACGACACGCGTGTATAGGAAAATTCCTATACATGTATATGTGAAAAGCGTCAGATACATTTATAGGAAATCTACCATATAAATTTTTTACAGTGTGGCCTCTGCTTCTTGCTTATGGGAAACTTGCTTTTCATGGGAAGGCGGGCATTAAGATGGGTCAGAAGTTCGCGGACAGAGCCGACTATGTCGGACGCCTCCGGAGTCAACATGGTGATTTCATATCTTTTCAGGCCTAGGCCGGTTTTTAGAACTGTGTTGATAACATGAGATATACAATCCAGGCGAGAGAAATTTTTTAAAGCTGAAACGATGTTGGCGCCTCTGTCAGTTACAAATACTATTTTCTCTACTTCCTCTTCGCCTATTCCTAGCAACTGAAATTGGAACATAATCTGAGCGCGGATGTTTTCCGCCGACGCTGCCTCGTCCCCAAAGTCAATAGTAAAGGCAGTGCGCCGCTCAAGTTTGTCCTCGCTGTTCAGGATATGCAGGATAACCGCCAAAAAGTGGACTTTCTTGTTCTCCTGTGTCCACATGTCAGTTGTAGCGGCGCATCGGCCCGCGGCGATGGCCTCCCGGGCGCGTGGTACAAATTTCAGTTTTATGTCACCCGCAATCTCTTCAAGTTTGTCAGTCACCGTAGTGCGGTGAGGAACCATGCGCCGCACGTCCAGACGGCCATGTGTAGCCCCAATGTCAACAAACGACTGGGCGAGATTTAAAAACCCCTCCCCCTCTACGGACTGAAAAGAAGCTAGATCGGTGGCACAGTACAAGGTGCTCATTTTCAAAACCTCTGACTTCACCTTGCCAGGCACAATTTGATTTAGAGGGGGCAGAGGTGTGTCTTCTGGGGGTGCGGCAAGTCTAGCGGCCTCCGCTTTCTTGACACAAGGGTGCCGTGACAGCCCACTTGTTCCTGAGAAAATAATTACCGACTTCAGAAAGTTGGGCAATGTTACTTTGGATTATATAATATATATTACAAGACGTGATCGCTCCCCACAACGCCCCGTTCCGCCCCGCGTGCCCCCGCCTGAGCTCATCACCGACGAGGAAAGGTACGCCTGGTCGATAGGCAATATCTCTCAACATCCGCCAAAATTTAGGCAAAAGGTGAGGCAAGTCCACGTCACGTTTCCCCTCGCGCTTCGCGCTCTGCCCACGTGAACAAAAAATTACAAAGAAATCATAACACTGGCCACTGTGGAACACAAATGTAAGCATATCACCATGTCCCCCCCCCTCCCCCCTCTCCTTTCTCTCCTATTTGCCTGCAGTCCGCGTCGCGCGACTGGTCCGCCCCGCCCCCCGCCCCCACCCCGGGCCCAGCCAATTACCCTAGCAAAATATGTCCGCGTTCATGACACAGCCAGAACTCACCTTTGGAAGACACGTAGCTCTTCACTTGCTTGCAGCTGACACAATACAAATAACCACTGTACTTCTCTTTCACTGTCTCTGTCGCTGCAACATTCACTTTCCGCCACACAAACCAACACGAACTTTTTTTAGGACGTTCATCCTCCGGGGCGATCACGAAGTCTCTGCTGGCAATCTTGGCGTGTACTTGCGCACTAGTGAGTTGCGAGGGAGCGTCGTCGTCTGCCCCGTCTGCCTCCATGATGCAGCGATGAGATTGATGAGCGAGCGTGTGTGTGCCGGCCGGTGGCAGAGTGGCGTGGACAGTGGACAGCCCGGTCGCCCAGGCGAGACGGCAGTGCAGAGAGCAGTGTCCGAAATTTCACAGCTATGTTTGCACGCAGCCTCCGTACACCGCCGCCTTCAAATTTTCTCCCGCAAAACGAAAACGAAGGTACGCGCTGCGGCGGCTCGGACAACACCACCAGGGGACTTCCCCTTGTCATCGTGACGGCGCCGGAGCGCCGGTGTGGGGTGATAGGTGTACCCTGTACCGGGGGGTACAACCATCGCGTAATGGCTTTACCCCCCTATACTGCTCTCAGACCAGGGGGGGAAAACCATCACGGGATAGTTGTACCCCCTCGCAAAGGGGTACATCTATCACGTGATGGTTGTACCACCCCACGAAAGGGGTACAACCATCACAGGATGGTTTTACCCCCCAAATAGTACCCAATAGTACCCCTTTTAGTACCAGCGTCTGCAAATAATGTAACTCTGTATCCTGCAAATAGCGTAACTCTGTATGTATTCGCAGAATGCGCGAGGTTGAGAGGACGGTACAACAGTCCCGGGATTGCTTTACCCCCCTGCAACGTGAAAGACCCGTGGGAGGGTACAGCCATCCCGGGATGGCTTTCCCTCCTCTTCGAGAGGAGCACCCGGGGGGTAAAACCATCCCGGGATGGCTCTACCTCCCTGCAATGTGACATAGCCGGGGGGACAACCATCACGGGATGGCTGTCCCTCCTCTTCCAAAGGACCACCCGGGGGGTAAAACCATCCCGGGATGGCTTTCCCTCCTCTTCAGAAGGCCCACCTGGGGGGTAAAACCATCCCGGGACGGCTTTCCCTCCTCTTCAGAAGGCCCACCTGGGGGCTAAAACCATCCCGGGATGGCTTTACCTCCCCTGCAAAGTAAGAGACCCGGGGGGTACAACCATCCCGGGATGGCTTTACCTCCCCTGCAAAGTAAGAGACCCGGGGGGTACAACTATCCCGTGATGGCTTTCCCTCCTCTTCAAAAGGCCCACCTGGGGGGTAAAACCATCCCGGGATGGCTTTACCTCCCCTGCAAAGTAAGAGACCCGGGGGGTACAACCATCCCGGGATGGCTTTCCCTCCTCTTCAAAGGACCCACCCGGGGGGTAAAACCATCCCGGGATGGCTCTACCTCCCTTGCAAAGTAAGAGACCCGGGGGTACAACAATCCCGGGATGGCTTTACCCCCCTACATATGAAGACCACCCGGGAGGTAGAACCATCCTGAAATTGCTGTGCCTCTTCTAAGTAAGAGACCCAGAGGGCACAATCATTCATGGATGCCTCCAACCCCTGCACACGAAAAAGAGGAGAGTTGAGAGTATTTCTTAATGTTTTACAGAGACGTGATACTTTGTTCAAAGAATCTGTGAGTTATTTGTACAATTGTATTACGTGTCTAAAACTTTGAATACTGACAAAACTAATGTGACATGTGTCACATCAACTGATGTGACCAGTTTTGGTCACACAGTGTAATGCGAAATAAGTTTTGGTCACATCACATAATGTGATGTGTCTTTGTCACACTTGCGTTGCGGCCACTTAATAGACATAAAATTTATGATGTCACATCAGAAAACGTGATCGAAATTTCGGTGACACCACCAAAACGTGACCGAAATTTCGGTTACACCACAAAACGTTACCGGAAGCTCGCCCACACTAAAACATGTGACATGTGTCACATTTCTTTTTTTTTTTTTTTTTTTTTTTTTTTTTTTTGTGCCAATACGTACCTTGAGAGACAACTTAAATGGGGAACTGAACAGATCATCATCTTCATCACTCGATAGTGACCTCTTACTGGACATACTATAACAAGCAACCACGAGTGACACGCCAATAAACCTGACAGCTGACGAAACATCCACCTGACATGAATAACCTCTGTTCCAAACAAACTCTAACAGGTCGGGACGGGAATGGATAAGAGTGTAAAAACGCGACTAGAGGGCGCCACTTGTAGCAATCCTCTCACATGATTGGCTGGAATATTGGAATAATTGAGAGCAAATTCCCTGGCAGATACTGTGCGAGTCAAACCGAGTACTGTTACTCGGTGCGACGATAAAAACTTAAAACTGTTCTCTCAGGGGATAATCTATTTGATGTTTTCTGAATCTTAGACTACGTTCCAACTTTTTGCGGCCACAAAAGTTATTTGATCTCGTAGCAGTCAGAGTTCGTATTGGCAGTCGTGATACACTCTGTCCCGCCATTATTGACTGTCGTTGTCTTGTACGCGGTGTTCGGAGCTGTATTGTCCACTATAGCGTCGCTGTCTTTCAATTTATCTATTTTTGGTGAAGTCGTGGTTTATTATAGTTTCCAATTATTACCATTATGATCACGAAAGACCAGTTGTTGGGTAGGAGTAAAGTTGCTAGACAGCTATGCTTCGAAGGCAAGTATTATTGTTACAATCTCAACATCCCAAATTGAAGTCCTTTAGGCTAAAATGTCAGCTTTTCTTCCCCACTAACGATTGTATTATGCAGATACTTTGTTTGGGAGTTCCTAAGTAAATTACACCGTCAGTAAACTTCATATACCTATCTTTATCTTTAGTGGACATTTACATAACCTCTTGAAGGTTCCAATAGGACTGAAATAATCTACAGCACCTAGTAAATGAAGCCATTCTATTCTTTTGTATGGCATTAATATCTTATTGGTTCACTTCTCTTTTATCCAGAACCCCCTTCAGGCAGCACCATGAAAAAGAAGGCAGATTCTGCTCGTAGTGTCCCTCTCAAAGGTATGGAGGTTCAAGCAATTCTGTGAGCAAACTTGACGTGTTTCTATGTAGCTGTCGCCTTGACCAACAATGATTTCTTATTTTTGTTATATTCTTACCCTTTGGTAATTTCCAAGTAGTTTTTTGATATTATTTTGATGACACATTAAGTCAATTCAAACAGATTTTATCATGTTGTCAACCAAGTATTGTATGTTATACTGTATTCAAATGCAAGATACTTTTCTCTGTTCTCTATCCTTATAGTACGTATGTTGATTTCTTCTTGCAGGATCTAAGACTTCGCCCGGAAAGGACACTGCTAATCCATCAAACAAGTCGGGCTCTAGTAGAAATTCACCCGGAAAAGATCCTAAACAGCATGCACCTGGGAAATTAGGATTCACAGTGGCATCTCATGCGGGAAAAGGCTCAACACAACCTGCAGATAATGTTCAGTCCAAAGCTAATACGCGGCGCAGTGAAAGAAATCAAGCCCAGCGGCCAAAAGAAACATTTAATCTTCAAAAGATGAGCTCGACTGAATTTGATGCTTTGTTAGGGGAAACATCAACCCCAGAGGTAAAGCAATAAGCTAATGAGGTAGCTGTCAGCCAGCGAAAAGAAGAATCAATTACGTTTCAAAATTCTCTCTCATCACTGAGTGCGACCCCAGCATTTTCCCTGGTTTGTAGCTGCTTCCTGTTTCTTCTTTACATTTGGTTGAAAGTAATACAAAATGTACATATTAATTTCAGGTGAAAATAGTACTTTTGTTGCTAATATCGAAGCTGTAAATCAAGATAACAGTAAGCGTATTTGAATAATCCTTTAATATTATGCTTGGTTCAAATCACTGTTACTTCGACAAAGTGGCGAAAGTCCCTAGGATTGAATTGATCCTAGTGACCACATTTATACCACACATCATTACCTTGTTCATGTTTGGGACAAAAGTTTCTATTCGCCAGAAGTCACTGATAGACTCTAGCTGCAGCAACAAACCAGTACACTAAGATCAATTCAATCCTAGGGACTTTTCCCACTTTGTCAAAGATTCTTTAAAGTTAATACATTTTGACCAGAATCAGATTATTATTGTTAACGAGCAAGTTCACAAACTTACTTTCAGCAGCAAAGAAGTATTAACTTAAATTTAAATGCATGTTTGAACGTTGTTTTAAATTGCTATATAGTCTAAATTCCATGTTCAGTAAAAAAAAAATGAAAGGATGCTGCACTCAAAGCTAAAAGCAAAGTAAATAAAATTAAAAATATATTTATTTGTAGCAGATCACACTTCAACTGTTCCTGCTTCACTGCAGAAAGGATAAAGTTCCAATAAATTATCTCATGCAAGTCTCAAGGAAGGTGCAAGCTCAAACCAGATCACTGAAGCCAATACTAAAAGTCCAGACAAGCTTACAGAGAAGAGATCTGAGAAGAGTCCAGACAAGGTTACAGAGAAGAGATCTGAGAAGAGCCCAGACAGGCGTACACCCACCAACAGTCCTATCCACTCTCTCACATCACCACCCACTCCTTTTCTCTCAGGAAATATTTCACTTTCTGATTCTCTAAGTGGTGCTACTGGCATCGTAGAGTCACCACCTCGCACTGTCTGTCAAAGTTGTTTAAGTAAGAAACAAATAGTTTCTCGTTATGTACCATGCATATCAATTTTTTTACAACATAAATTTCTGTTTCAGGGTTGTTGACAGATTTAAATAATCTAATTCAGCGATTTACACCAGGAAAGCAAGGGGAAAATCGTAATCTACAACTTGCTTCAAATTTTGAGCCTGAACAGGTGAGAATTGTGAACTTAAATAGACAGGTGTCACATCCCTTGCATACAATTTTTCTAAGTTACACTTCATCCAATCTAATCTTATTCTTCTATCCTTTTTCCAGATGGTGCATCTCTTTAAAGGATCCAAAACTCTTGTTCCTCTGTCAAAGCGGAAAAATTTAAAATTCAAAATTAAGACTAATAGCCCTCAAGAACTTGTGGAAGCCGTGATGGATATGCTGTACAAACCAGAAGAGATGCAACGTAAGTCAGCCAATGGTAGAACTGCAAATTCTATTGCAATGGATGAAGATGTAAAGGATGATATCATAAGTAAGTTATTTAAAGAATTTGAGAACTAAATAGCCATGAGATAGAAATTTTAAAATTGGCTTCATTTCTGTTAGTTCCTAGAACCTGTTTTAATCTAAACGTAAATTATTTCCCTGGTGTACTTTTTTACTGCTGATCTGTATTTGAATTCTCTCTTCTGTTGTGCAGCATTTGTGTCAGTCAAGTATGATGCTAAGAACTATGACTTTGATAAGACAATACTGAACAAGATTATTAATTACAAATGCTATAAAATGCGACGGCTTCTGTGAGAAAAAAAATAAAGATGGCAAAAATGTTAATGTCAGAACTCCATTAAAGAAAAAAGTGTCCAGCAAAAGTAAATCAGGAGAAAATAAATCACATGGCCAAAAGGAAAAGGAGAAGAAGAAGAAGCAGCATGCAGAGAAGTCAAAACATATTAGTAAACAAAAGCCTGTAAAACCAAAAGACAGCATTCAAAAGAAGTTTAAAGCTCATAGGTATGAGAAGTCAAGTGGAAAAAACCCCAATGTAAAAACCAAAGAAGTGGTAAGTTTATATTTACCAAAGCAGTCTTGTAAAGTATGTATTAGGGATCATTCTTTTGTTATAACCGAAAATTTCTTACAGGCAAGGAGACATACTGAACGAGATGACCGTTCTGGAGATGGGGATACTAGGACTGGAAGGAAACCCACAACAGAGCGTTCTCAATTTGGCAACAAAAGACCTTGCCCTGAACTGGTATGCTAAATTTTTGAATGCCAAAGCAATCACTGCCAATTGATGCCTTTGTTTTTAATTTTTAACTCATAAAATTTTTATTTTTTTGTAGGTTCAGCAGGCTCATGCAAAGTTAAGAAAGGTGATGGAAGGAGAATCAAAAAAGAATAAGAAATCCCGTCAGTACCAAAAACCACATTATGATGACCATGAGTTGCAGTCAAACAGCAGCTCAGACGAAGAACAGAATAATGGTCCAAAAAAGAGAAAATCAATCGACGGTGATGAAAATTATGATCATGAGCTGTATGACCCTCTTTTAATGGATAGTGATGAAAATAATGAAGATGATGACAACGAATCTGCTGGTTCTGATATTGACGAAGAGGAGTGTTCTGAGGAGGAAGATTAGGAGTTCTGGTTACTAATTGCATTGTTCTGATAGTTTTGGTTCAGTCTTTTACTTTTCTATAATTTTTTAATAATTAAAACGCACTTGCATACAATTCATTATCTTTCTTTATTGACTTTGTTACACTCACACTGCTATAATATGAATACGGCTTAAGACGCCTAGTAAGTAGGCAACCCATGTTTAAGGCGCGCCTTGCGGGCTGGCCTTGCCAGAACCACCTGGGTCGAACTGGGGGCGGGTGAGGGCGGGCGACGGACATCGCCAACAAGGTCTCGGTAGAGCAGAACTCGACCTGGCCTGGCGCCCAGAGTGACTGCGAGCGTGGAGGAGGCGAAGGAGACGCTGTCGGCGCAGGGGCGGGCCGCGCCAGGCCTGACACCCCTAGCGCTGGCGAGCGTGGAGGAGGCGAAGGAGACGCTGTCGGCGCAGGGGCAGGCCGCGCCAGGCCTGACACCCCTAGCGCTGGCGAGCGTGGAGGAGGCGAAGGAGACGCTGTCGGCGCAGGGGCGGGCCGCGCCAGGCCTGACACCCCTAGCGCTGGCGAGCGTGGAGGAGGCGAAGGAGACGCTGTCGGCGCAGGGGCGGGCCGCGCCAGGCCTGACACCCCTAGCGCTGGCGAGCGTGGAGGAGGCGAAGGAGACGCTGTCGGCGCAGGGGCGGGCCGCCCCAGGCCTGACACCCCTAGCGCTGGCGAGCGTGGAGGAGGCGAAGGAGACGATTGCTAGCCTGAACTACACTGAGCTGGTGGGGTGCGATGCCTGGGTGGGCCGGTTGGTACCGGGAGGCGTCGCAGCAGGTGCTGAGGGGGGAGGGGGGGGCTCAAATTGTTACGAGGTCGACGATTGGGCCAGGAGCTGCTGCAGCACGGCGTGGGGCTCTCAGCCTGTGTGGCCTTTTTGCAAGTGATTCTCAACTGAATTTATTCTGCTGACGTAGAACTGATAATAGCGATCTAATTGCTGATCGCCTTTCTGTTACTGATTAAAGCTGAACGGTGACTGACGCGATGCTGAGGAGCTGAGTGTAACTGCACAGTTCTGAGCCTGATCTTGCATCAGCTTAACTTCAGTTAAATGTTGACTAAGTGTTGGGGTACATCAGATGTAGGGTGAGCTGGATCAACAGGTGCAGCTAAGTGTCACAGTTAGAAACATGATAAAGAATTTGAGCGTCAGTCAGCTGTTTTTCAGCTCCAATTTTCTCCCGGGTAGGATCACTGAACACATGGGAAATGATTATTTTTCCAATTAAAAATGTTCTAGCTGCTATCTTTAGAGTAACAACTAGTTTCCTTCGGTAGGACATTACAGTTTCACAAAAGGACTTGACAGAATTATTTTGAATAGTATTGATCAGAGATGGTATTTTCCGAAGAAGTCCTAAATTACTCTGTATCTGACAACCAGCATATCGAGTACCGTGCACCAACCTTGCAAGTATACCATTCACGTTTTCAAACTGGAAACAGCTTGAAACCCACAATGGCCCAAGTGATATCACTGTATCTCCTAAATGCAGTAGACAGTGCACATTGTAAGACATGTTTCTTAGGCCATACAATTCCTGAAATTCCCTTACAAATGATTTGAAAACATTACGTGCTAATTGAATATCATAAGGAGAGACACTCGCTTGATTTAACAAAGTAACCCCAAATACAAGTTTCTTAAAGTGGTTAAAATATGGTTCTTTCATGTACCCCTCAAACACAGGTAAAGCAGTGCTATGTAGCCAGGTTCTGAATTCTGATGCTTTAAAATAATTTACATGGTTTAAAGATCGGGGAGGTCTATCAAAATAATGGGGAGGCTGAAAACTACAAAATATTGTACTCAGCAGATCCAGTAATGGTTTCTTCTCTGCCTTGTCACCAAACACTAACTTAAAATAGTCTGAACTGAACCAAATTGTGAAAATTTGGCGACAAATTCCAATATAAATATTATGCATGCAGTCAATAGCTGTGGAGAGCATGAAAAAATTACAGACCATGTAGAACAAGTAAGTTGGACCTTTTACTCCATTATTTAGATTTTTTAAATCATCTTTGTAGGCCTCCTTTGACCTTGGCCGCAACTCTTCCTCAAAAGGGTACACAAAAATTTGATCTGTTCTGTCTGATTTTTCTCCCTTTATATAACAGCAATGACAGCCGAAATGGCCATTAAACTGGGTTATTCTAAAAAATAAAGCTTTAGCAGGAGCATCTGCAGCACCACACATTAAACAACATTTAACTTGATATGGGTTATCCTTACCATACACAATAATATCAACACCCTTCTCTAAACATTTTCATTCTTCAAAAAGATGTTTCAAGAGCAAGTTAGGTCGGGGTTGTTCATACCCAATAGCTATCCCACCTAAAATGAGGTTTTCCTCCTTATGCCTGAGTTCAGGCGGCAGCTCATTAATTGTAAAGTAGATAGGCCATATCTGATAGTTGCTAGATTTGTAGAGAGATAAGCCATCTGTATTCCACATCAATGTTATATCAAGTGGACCGAGAGACCCTTCAAAACTTCTGTAAAAAGTACCATCATAAATGTCCTCAATATTTTCAGGAACTTTCTTAACCCTTTGGTGACGGTAAGACAATAGGTCTACAAATCCTGGCCTCGCATATAAACATCTTAACTGATCAATTATAGGTACATGTAAATAGAATCCAACTTTAGTTTCATTTTTGCACTTGTCACATTGCGAATCTTTGGCTTATAATTTTTGGTAACAAATTGTACAGTGGTAAATAAAATTTAACGGGGTTTTGATATGTTCAAAATACTTATGGAATGAGAAAAGAGATGTGACAAGTTTGTGACATGAAGGAAGTAACAAATTAAGTAATGAAATCAGATGTTCCATTACTTCCCCACTAATTTTACAGCCTAACATAAAAGTTAACAATGCTGCTGTAGCTTCAGTAACAGTAACAGAAGCTCCATCATAAAGTGGAGGGTCTGAAGTTAGCAGGTCACCCTCAGGCAATGGTTCAGCGTCCAAAGCATCAAAACATGATTCTGTGACATAGCCTGAAGTAGTGAATAAAGCAGCTTCTTCTTCCTCTTGACTTGTTTTAGGTTGTGTTTCTTCCTCTTGTCAAGAATGGCGGTTTTCATCAAAAGAAAACGATTCCAATACATTAAAAAATGGTAACTCATCACCTTTAAAAGAAAATAAGGTTCATGCATACAGGTCAAAATTTGTGATAGTACACAATTAAAATTTAATGCAAACAAGGTAATTCTTACATTCCAGGTGTTCATTTGACACAAATGCTTCTACAATACTGACTGGGTCATTTAGTAACATGGTTGTTTCATTTGAGCTCGATGGTTGTCCAGATACTGCCATAAAAATGAAACGTAACCTTAAATAAAGATACCTTTAGTTTAAAATGAAGTGAGTAAATTGGGTTGGGGTATACTCACTCTGGTCAGAATCGCCATGTAATTCAAGATGTGTCCCAAGATCCTCATGAGATGAGAAAAATAAATCCCCTGTTGCAGCTGGTAGAGCAAACGAGTCCTTCGTCAAACCTAAAGGAGAGCAAGCATTTAAAACTATAATTTGACAACACAAAATAGAATCAAATTAAATTATGCCACCAAAATATAGAACACCAACACACCTGCGGTGCAAGATATTTGAGTGGTGGACATCTGACTGCAAACATCTGATGACCTGGCTGCATTATAGGGCTGTGCTATATGTTCAGTTTCAACAAGTGGTTGATCAAAATTTTCTGAAAATAGTTGAACTGTTAAACGTATCTTCAAAACATAGCCAAGCACAGTACTAACAAATACTATATGTATTTTGAATTTGTAAGACAATCCTAAAATAGTACCTGGATTTAAAGAAGCGGGCCCTTAATTGTGGATGTTTCCACGCTGAAATCAAACTGCTCGGAGTCAGACAAGTCTTCTGGATCAGTAAATGACATACACTGAGGTGAAGGCAATGTCTGCGGCATTACTGCAATTGCAAGAAATGTACAGTATTAATAGTTAGTTTCAACAGTTTTAGATACTATATAAAATCACACACACACACACACACACACACCATAAAACACATAAATCATTACTCACAGACTGGATGAACACTAAGATCACTAGGGCTTAACGATCGCACTGACTCAAATGGCGGAATGCACGTCTCAAGTGACGGAATGCCCGGCTCAAGGGGCGGCAACGAAAGTTCATCCCAACTGTGACAAGAAAATAGTGTCACACAAAACTAAAATATCGACAACATATTTCACATGTACACTGGGAGGTTACGAGACATATCTAAGTCCCAGAGCACTCTCTCGTTGATCGCCCGGATCACCGTCATTTTCCTCCTCTCGCCGTCGCTTCGACATATTCCAATCAATTTCAGCCTAAAAATAAGAATTTTGCTCAAAACCACTCAGAACACGGCACGCTTACACTGCTAGCTCTGCTGTCCCCTGTATTTCGCCAATTTCGCACTGTTTTCGCCGGTCGGGCGGAGCCCTCTGTTGACGGGAGCACCTAGGAGCACCCAGGCGTACCACTGCCGTCGCGCGCCGTGCTCAACACTTCTACGATTTTTTTCTCCCTAGTCTTTGGGTGGCCAGCTGAGCGCGAACAAGAAAATAAACCGCCGCGTTTTACACAGGAGCAGGTGAGTTTTGTACTAATTTAGAAGGACTTCAGATCTTTGTATTTTCGTGTGCATGTTGCCTTCGAGCGAGTGCTTATGAAAATTTTGTCTGACACCCACTTGTTGGCAACAACATTAAGTCCCTTATTGCTTTCTATGAAGTTTTTGACAGGAGCTGTGATATTAGAAAAAAAATAATGGCATCTAACACTAACCCTAATCGTCGGGCTTCTGGCCCCCCAAGAGGACCGAGAGTAACTATGTTTGCCCTTGTTTTGTGGACCGACTGTCCTGTCCCGTGTGCGGACGTATTGCACAAGAAAAATAATTTTTATTTTGGGATTTCTTTCTTTTTTTTTCTGTGTTGCGCCTCGCGGACTGCGAGCCATTGAGCCATTCATCAGTCCCCCCTAGGTACAATTAACCCAGGGTACGCGCTTGGTTTTTGAACTTCGGAGTAAAAGCTAGCTGACACCTTATTATGTCTTGCACTTTTGTGTATTAAGGCGACCCGACGCGAAAAGATCTGTACGCTATCAGGTGGTTTTAACTTTGTTCTGACGAACAGAGACGTACAGGTTGCGACCCTCTGCAAGTGGTCCGCTGAGATTCGCTTCGTAGGTCGCAGCATGTTCGTCAAGGTGCGTCAAAAGTGCGCAGATGTTTCACTTTGCACCCTATTCCGAACTCAGAGCGAACATAGTTCGTTTTTGCGGCGACGTACCGGGGTCGCTACTTCTTCGTCATCAGAGCGACCCATAATCTGTTCGCCCGCGGTACGCTTTCAGTTCGCCATTAGTTCGCTTGCGGTACGCTTTGAGATCGCCTGCGGTCCGCTTTCAGTTTCGGTACGCTTTCAGTTCGCCTGCTGCATGCTTTTAGTTCGCTTTTGGTTCGCTAAAAGTAGTAAGAAGGCCCCTGAGTTGCGGCCGGGTTGCGGTGGCCTCCAGGTTGCGGCCCCCCCCCCCCTCCCCCCGGGTGTGAGTGCCGGACACGTCAGGACGTGTAACCCAACCTAAGTTGCGGGAGCCTCCAGGTTGCGGCCCCCCTCCCCCCGGGTGCGAGTAGGTTGCGGCTCCCCCTCCGCCATGTTAGGGTACCTAGCGGGTACGTCAGGATGGCCGAGTGGTCTAAGGCAGCAGACTTAAGATCAGCGATTCGCGGGTTCGAATCCCGCTCCTGACATTTTACAGCAATGCTATTTATTTGGTGTCAGGATAGCCAAGTGGGTTAAGGCGTCTGTTTCGGGCCTGGCGCCGGTCTTGAAACAGTCCCGGGTATACCTGGTGTGTGGGTTCGAATCCCACCCTGACATTATGCACGGATATTTTTAAAAACTCGCGCCGTTGCCGCCCGCCAAGGGTGGGGGGTGCTCATTGGTTGCTGACGATTTCGCGCCACAATTAGCCTCCAACCCAAAGCCGATCTGGTATTTTTTTGATTTACTTCCAACGCCATACGACACACCCTGGAAGAAATTCAAAGTCACCACAAGTCACGAAATAAAAATAACAATTTTTCAACACTTAAACATGTATTAAAAACGTTTGAAATAACTAAAACGATTTTGCCGCGAGCCGGGCCGTGGTGAACCGCCGCCGCCATCTATCGGCCAGGTTTGAATCCGTCCGCCGGCAGGGTAAAATGTAGACCAGGTGATAATTCACACAAAATAACACCAATATGTGTAAAATAAAACATTAAAAAATACGCCGAAAGTGTTTCCGACATCCACAATTCATCTCCGTACACGCATCATGAAGAATACTTATTTATAATTTTGAACCGTTAACCGTTTGAATTCACCAAGCCCTATGATTGGTTACCGCTCCGGGCGAAGTGATTGACGCGCGCTGGAACGTCACTTGTCTCCTTGACTTAGATCTGCGCGGGTGTTCGTTGTGTGCGTGTCTGCTAAAAAATGTCATCATCTTCATCTGACGAAGATATATTAAGGCTCGATGTGTCAACTGACGAGTCGCTTGAAGCCATGGTGAGTATTACGTGATGTTAAAGTGTGCTGTGATATGGAATCGGTTTTAATGTGCTTAAAATCGGAAGGGGTTGAAATGGGAGGTTAATGGCCGCCATCTTTGAAACCGCGAGAGTGTGCCGGGAACCTGTTGAGCTGATCGCGATGTCTCTTGCAGCTGAATTCTGTGAGATATGGAATCGGTTAAAATGTGCTTAAAATCGAAAGGGGTTGAAATGGGAGGTTAATGGCCGCCATCTTTTGAAACCGCGAGAGTGTGCCGGGAACCTGCAGGCGGATTCAGGGTATCGTTCAGTAGTGTCTTCTCTCTCACTCCTTATGGGTCAACCCCGTGAGTGCAACAAGGACAGAGAGACGAAGTCGGCGCTCGGAATCGCCCTGCTGTTGAGCTGATCGCGATGTCTCTTGCAGACGATCTCTGATCCTGCCCCCTGGCCGCAATGGCCAGGGTGGCTCCCGGGCCCGGGGCCCGCCCAGCCCGGCCCGGCCCAGAACCAGGCCCAGCCAGCCCCCGGCCAGCCCGCCCAGGACCCGGCCCAGCCCGCCGCGGCCCCGCCCGCCGCCCCCGCCGCCCCCGCCCAGGCCCAGCCAGCCCCCGGCCAGCCCGCCCCCGGCCAGCCCGCCCAGCCGCCCTGGCCCCGGCCCAGCCCGCCCAGCCCGCCCTGGCCCCGGTGGCGGAGGAGCCGGCCCCGGCCAGCTGCCGCGTAAGTGTATGAATGTGTGTGATTCGTCTCGATTTGCTCGACTTTGTCCTAAACTTTGTCGTTTCTTACAGTCTGCTCTCAACCGAGCTCCACGCCGCGGGCAATGGCGGGGTCGGCGGTACATCGGCCCCGTCGCCCGGCCCTACCCCGCCCCTGCGCCCGCCCCCGGCCAGCCCGCCGCGGCTCCGGCCCAGCCCGCCGCCCAGCCCGCCGCCCAGCCCGCTGCGGCCCCGGCCCCCGCCAACCCCGCGCCCGGCCCCACCCGTCGTCGCGTAAGTTTATCTCCGATGTAACTCGAATCAATGTGCTCGACACTGTCCTAATCCTTACCGTTTCTTACAGTCCGTCTTTGAGCGACTGGGGCCAGGGCCCCGGAGAGTGTGGCGGGGGCCTAGAGTTGGCGTCGTGGCGCCCCGGCCCCGCCGAGCGGAGCAGGACCCGCCGGCCCCGCCACCGGCGCCCAGAATGACCCCGGCTGCCCGCCGTGAGGCAGCCCGGCGCGCTGCGGCGGCCTCAGAGGCCGTGCGCCAGGCGGCCGCGCCTCCCGTGAGTACACTTCACCCTTCTCCAGCTTGTTGCACCGTTTGATACGACTTCTCACTCGCCGTTAATGTTGTTGCAGACCGCTTACATGAGGCCCCAGGAGGTGCGGCCCCAGGCCGCAGTGCGTCGCCCACGGTGGGCACCACGCCTGGCCCCGGTGGCGGAGGAGCCTGCGCCCGCCGCCCCCACCGCTGCGCTCGCCGCGCCCCCGGCCCAGCCCGCCGCCCAGCTCGGCCAGCCCGCCCCCGGCCAGCCAGCCCCCGGCCAGCCCGCCGCGGCCCCGCCCGCCGCCCCCGGCCAGCCAGCCCCCGGCCAGCCCGCCCCCGGCCAGCCAGCCCCCGGCCAGCCCGCCCCCGGCCAGCCCGCCCAGGACGCCCCGTGGGTCCGGCGCCCGACGCGCCCCGCTGTGAGTGTACCATCATCCCTTCCCCCTCATCCCTCCCTTGACTTCAACTAACACTAGATTTATTTTCTTTGCAGAAACCAACTCCTAAGTAGTTTAGGATTTTTTTTTTTAAATTTAATTTTTATTTATTTTTTTTCATTAAAAGTATAATGAAATATCCTTGATTCTCTTGTCATTCACCCACCCTCAGACTTGCACAATTTTTTCGCCTGATGAGCGGCTTTGGTTCCAGTCTTGTTTCACTAATGTTTCAACATCTGAATTAAATTTTATGAGTGGAAAAGTTGCACACACATTCAGAGAATAGAAAGAAATGAGAATCACAAAGTTTTTATTGGCATGCACAACTTTATCTGGAAAAGTAAAGTTCACAATTTTTTCGCCTGATGAGCGGCTTTGGTTCCAGTCTTGTTTCACTAATGTTTCAACATCTGAATTAAATTTTATGAGTGGAAAAGTTGCACACACATTCAGAGAATAGAAAGAAATGAGAATCACAAAGATTTTACTGTCATGCCCAACTTTATCTGGAAAAGTAAAGTTCACAATTTTTTCGCCTGATGAGCGGCTTTGGTTCCAGTCTTGTTTCACTAATGTTTCAACATCTGAATTGAATTTTATGAGTGGAAAAGTTGCACACACATTCAGAGAATAGAAAGAAATGAGAATCACAAAGATTTTACTGTCATGCCCAACTTTATCTGGAAAAGTAAAGTTCACAATTTTTTCGCCTGATGAGCGGCTTTGGTTCCAGTCTTGTTTCACTAATGTTTCAACATCTGAATTAAATTTTATGAGTGGAAAAGTTGCACACACATTCAGAGAATAGAAAGAAATGAGAATCACAAAGTTTTTATTGGCATGCACAACTTTATCTGGAAAAGTAAAGTTCACAATTTTTTCGCCTGATGAGCGGCTTTGGTTCCAGTCTTGTTTCACTAATGTTTCAACATCTGAATTAAATTTTATGAGTGGAAAAGTTGCCCACACATTCAGAGAATAGAAAGAAATGAGAATCACAAAGATTTTACTGTCATGCCCAACTTTATCTGGAAAAGTAAAGTTCACAATTTCTTCGCCTGATGAGCGGCTTTGGTTCCAGTCTTGTTTTACTAAAGTGTATGGATAATTCATGAAGTGCACTATTCATATTGATATTCAAAACGAATAAGATTGGTTTTTACTTCCAAGCCAATCTTGGTATACATTTTTTTTTCTTTTTCTTATTTTATATTTTTTTTTGTTTTTTTGATTATTTTTTTATGACATTTTACTGGTTAATCATAGAGATCAATGTCTTTTTAAGGTAGTCTATGTGGTAGCACAGCAATTCTTGTTTAAGGGACTCCGGAAAAGAAGTGGATACATTCAGTGCATTGTAAAGCATTTCATACCATTCTTCCTCACTTAAGTCAGGACTCCGAGTAAAGTCACCACCCCACTTCGGTAAACAGAAATACTTAGCATGATTCATGAGTGCAAAAAAGTTTGCATTGGCTCTCACACACCATGTTTCACAGTCAGATAGGTAAGAGAATATTAAATATTTCATTCTTTGAACAAACTTCCACGTTGACTGTGCAAAATAAATTCGACAGTTGTTTTTCTCAAGACACATCACTGTTGCATTACCAATCTTCTTGAGCGACAAAGTAATAGTTCCAATCTTAAATGGATCGTTGATGGTTTGTCCATTAAAGTGAATCATATTATTCATTTGATCTGAAATCAGTTGTTTGAACTCCGATACAGTAAAGGTGATACATTCCTTGTAAGGCTGCTTCACTAAAGCAATGAAAGGGTTGAATTCTTCGATATCTATTCCAACTCTCCAATACTTTGAAGCATTTTTTACCACAGGGAAATCTCGACACATAGACTCGGATGTGGGCTTTACGCCCCAGTTGCCCTGAACAGTGGCAGATTGATTTTCCATTATGACACAACTTTCTCTCTACAACGGCAGTGATAGGGTTAAAAATTTGAATCAAGGCACTACTATGTTTTCGCATGTCGTGTACCAGCGGGCGTTACCGCGGAGTCTGTCGACAGAAGCTCCCGTCAGAGCGCGTTGCGCGCGGGGCAACGAGTTTTGTGTTTCACCCGCTAGATGGCGCCATATGTTACGATTCTGCCCGAAACGATCTTAAACCGCCAAAGGTATACCCGGGGGACCCGGACACGGTACCTGCGGTGCGGATGGTGAGTCTCGCGCGGGACTCGGCCTTCACCGGGAGGGGCGAACGTCTCTCCTGGGCCGCACCACGCAATTTTTGTGGTCCTTCGGGTTTATCTCGACGGGGCCGAATTAAATAATTTTTGTGGTCCTTCGGGAATTATCTCGATGGGGCCGGGGAAGGGTCATGACGTGTTTTTACATGTCGCCGCTAGGTGGCGCTGTTGTACCACTTCATATTATTTAAACGAGTTTTAGCGTTTCACCGCTAGGTGGCGCTGTTGTACCACTTCATATTATGTTAACGAGTTTTAACATGTCGCCGCTAGGTGGCGCTGTTGTACCATTCATCTTATTCTATTTTAACGAGTTTTATCATGTCGCCGCTAGGTGGCGTTGTTGTACCATGTTATTCCATTTTAACGAGTTTTAAAATGTCGCCGCTAGGTGGCGTTGTTGTACCGTTTCATGTTATTCCATTTTAACGAGTTTTAACATGTCGCCGCTAGGTGGCGTTGTTGTACCATTTCATATTAGTCTATTTTAACGAGTTTTAACATGTCGCCGATAGGGGGCGTTGTTGTACCATTTCATATTATTCTATTTTAACGAGTTTTAACATGTCGCCGATAGGAGTCGCTCTATCTTGACGAGTTAGCTCTCGCGGCTGATATACAACCACCAAATATAGTAGAGACGCCTGCGCCGCTGGTCCATTGTCCCAGTGAGAAGTGAAAGGCGTTATATTGCGATTATAGAGAAGTGAGAAGTTATCATGGAGTCGTTGATCAAGGAGATCCTGTTGGAGTGGGAGATGGGTGCGTTCTACACGGACGAGTACCTCGCTATGGCGTATACGGAGATGCTCCTTGCCCTCTTGAAGGCTTCCGACGAAGATCGTCGTGATCCCAGGTTAATCCCGTTCCTCCTGGCGGGATACTTGGCCTACAGGCGTCAACACCGTGACGACCGACAGGCTTTGCTGACGTACCGCATGGCGTTAGCTATGGTTGGGGGGTCCGTGGACGAGCTTCCGCTCACACCACCACAAGAAGAGCCCCAACCCGGTCCGTCGAGACCCCCCTCTCCCCAACCCGGTCCGTCGAGACCCCCCTCTCTCCAACCCGGTCCGTCGAGACCCCCCTCTCCCCAACCCGGTCCGTCGAGACCCCCCTCTCCCCAACCTGGTCCGTCCAAGAGACGCAGGCAGGAAGTGGAACTCAAGCCCACTTTAGAAGTATTGCAAACACGTGAACGTCATCTCCGACGCTTCAATACTGTGTTCCGCGAGGAAGTCATGCAGATCAGCGGGTTGGGCGACGGCTTGCCTTCCGAGGAGGTCATGGTTGGGCTGTTTGACAGTGCATTGCAGCGTCAACGCGACGCAGTGGGTGCGAAGGATGATGATCGAGTTATTCTCGAAATTGAGAATGCCGAGAACGCGGACAACCCTCTATGGTTAAGTCTCCGCAGGGCAGACCAAGTCAGTGGACAGGTTCTTTTGGACAAATTGGGGCGCATTCTTAATTCAAATCAGGCGTTTATGGCACATGGCCAATTCAAGCTGAGCTATATCCACATCCCCACACCCGAGGCGGGAGGAAGAAACAAGAATAGGGTAGCCAACGAAACCACAGAGGCGTGGCTTAAGCGCAAACTGGATGCAAAACAGATTTTCGCACCGGAAAACGAAGAAGACCACATGTGTCTTGCCCGTAGTGTGGCTGTGGTAAAAGCCAGGGGAAAGATGAGTAAGTTTGCTTACCATAGGATGAAAAATCCAAAGTCAGGCGTCCAGAGGGGTGAGGCACTCAAGTTATGTGAACTGGCGGGGATCGATCCTCAACAACCCTGTGGCATTGACGAGGTTCAGAAGCTTCAGGCAGTCTTACCCGACTACCGCCTCTGTATTTTCTCAGACAAAGAGGGGAAGGAGTGCGTGTTCAAAGGTCCGTACGGAGCAGGGAGGACAAATATCTGCCTTTTACACTACCAGGGCCACTTCTACGGCATATTATTCCCCTGTCAGGCATTTGGATACCATTTTATGTGCGAGAAATGCATTACCTTCTTCCATCAGAAAGGGGAACACAGGTGTGAGGGATCGTGCTGGCGCTGCTTCGGCCCCGGTTTACATGACGACCCCTTGAGGCGCTGCGCAGACTGTGGGCATCAATTTGCGGGGGATGAATGCTTTTCCAACCACAAGACGCTCAAACTGGCACGCTCTGATGTGACAAAATGTCAGAAATTCAGGTTTTGTTTCAAATGTGAGAGAAGCTACTCTCTCATGAGGGGTCGTGAACATAAGTGTCATACCGTTTACTGCTCCTACTGTAAAAAGATGGTTGATGAGAATGATCATCTGTGCTACATGCAACGATGGACTGAAAGAGAGAAAAAAGATAAGTGGACGTACGTTACCATTTACTACGACATTGAGACGACTCAGTGTAAACCAGTAGAGGGGAAGCCAGACACGTTTGAGCACAAACCAAACCTGCTCGTATCACAAGCTGTATGCGACAAGTGTGTCAATGTGGCTCAAAACGACCACTTTTGTGCAGCGTGTAAAGCACGACAACATGTCTTCCACAATTTAGATGATCCCAACATATGTGTCATGGGACAATTTTTCGATTATCTCCAGTCCTTCCCCGCCAAAACAGAAATATTACTGGTAGCGCATAACGCCAAGGCCTTTGACGCCGTGTTCGCCCTGCAGGAGGTGATTGAGCGCAAACTCAAAAATGAACTGATTCTCCAGGGCGCAAAAATACTCTGCATGAAGGTGGGAAACTGGAAATTCATAGACAGCCTCATGTTCCTCCCCATGCCCCTGAGCGCCATGCCACGGTCCTTCGGACTCCATGAACTCAAGAAGGGGTACATGCCTTTCCTGGCGAACAAACCAGAATTCTACACGTATGAGGGGCCTATGCTGGACAAGGAATTTTATTGTTTTTCCGATATGAAGTCCAAAGCAGCAACTGACTTTTCCAAGTGGTACGAAGAGATGGTAGCCAGCGGTTACGTCTTTAATTTCAGACGGGAACTGATCGAGTATTGTATATCGGACGTCACCATCTTACGCCAGGCGTGCACTGCCTTCCGGAAGTTGTTTGAGGAAAAGGCAGGATTCGATCCCATGTTCAACTGCATCACACTAAGTGCGGCATGCATGGCCGCCTTCAGGCGCAATTTCCTTCCCAAAGAAACGATCGGGATCGTGCCTCAGGGTGGATACCACGGGCGGGGAAAACAGAGTGAGATTGCTCTCAAATGGCTTGATTACGAGTCCCACAAACTGGGCAAAGTCATTAAAACCGTTCTCACAGACAGAGAAGTTTCAGTCATGGGTAGAAAAGTGGATGGTTATGTAGAGCTACCACACCCTGACGGTACGGTGGAGAAACGGATCTACCAATTTCATGGTTGCTTTTGGCACCAGTGCCCCACACATTTTCCACCCACCGAAGATGACAATGACAACCGCTACGAGAACACAGTCAGACTAACTGCCCTGTTCCGAAGGAATGGCTTCACCGTCGTAGAAAAGTGGGAGTGTGAATTTAACCTCGAACTGAAGACTGACCCAGACACCATGGCATTCTTTGAGAATCACCCTAGCACCCGTGTGACCCCTCTCAACTTGAGGGATGCCCTGATGGGTGGCCGGACAAGTGCCCTGCGATGGTACCACAAGGCGGACCTTGACAAGGGAGAGAAAATAAAAATGGTAGACGTGGTTTCGGAATATCCCAATGCGAATCTCCGGGCCAAGTACCCCGTCGGCCACCCCGAGATTTTCCTTGCAGGTGACCCAAAAATGACACCGGTTGAGGAGTGGAACGGGGCTGTCAAATGCACGGTGGTGCCCCCTCGTGACTTGTATCTGCCTGTCCTCCCTTACAAAGCGAATGGACGACTCATGTTTCCCCTCTGCCGTACATGTGTCGAGATGCAGAATCAAGAGATTTGCACCCACGCGGATCCAAAGCAGCGTCAACTCTGCAGTGTATGGTGTGCACCTGAAATCCATCTGGCCATGGAGAAGGGGTACAAAATTGAGACCGTCCACGAAGTGTATCAGTATCCACGAACCATGAAGTGGAATGGGGAAACTGGGAGGGAAGGGCTGCTGTCGGCCTATGTGCGGTGCTTCATGGCCCTCAAGGCTCAGGCCAGTGGGTGGCCGGCTGATTGCACGTCGGATGAGGCCAAACAAAAATACATGGACGATGTCAAAAAATACGACGGCATCACTATCGATCCAGCCAAAGTGGAGAAAAACCCGGCCCTCAGACAGCTCAGTAAATTAATGCTCAATAGCTTCTGGGGCAAGTTTGGCGAAAAGACAGTGAGATCCAAGACGGATATCGTCTTTGACTACGCTGCCCTCATCAAAATTGTGAGCGACCCTCTCAAAAAAGTCACGGGACTGATTCCCAGAGGAGACGATTGCCTCCAAATTGTTTGGCAGCCCATTCAGGAGACGGACCGCTCTCTCCCGACCTCCTCGCTTATCCATGCGGCTTTCACGACATGTCACGGGCGCCTGCAGCTCTACCACTACTTAGATGTCGTCAAGGAGCGAGCACTTTATCACGATACTGACAGCATATGCTATATCAGTCGCCCCGGCGAGCCAGAGTTGCCCCTCGGTACGCATCTGGGTGATTTGACCGACCAGATCGAGGAGGACTACGGTCCCGGATCTTTCATTACAGAGTTCGTGGCTGGGGGGCCAAAGAACTACGCCTTCAAGGTCGCAGTGGGTGGTGATGTAAAACAGATCAAGGTCTGCATCAAAGTCAGAGGCATCAGCATCAACGCCTCGTGTGACCAGTTGGTCACTTTTGAACAGCTGAAGGCCATGGTGATGGGAGAACAGAAGAAGACCACTGTTCCCATACCCCGCATGATTGCCCGACTGCCCACCTGGCAGATCGTCACTAGGTCGGGGACAAAGAAGTGGCAAGCGGTGAACAGTAAGCGACGTCGAGTAGACGCTGAACGCACGGTACCCCACGGCTACAACGCCTGGGAAATGGAGGACGAGGAGGATCAGGAGATACTCGAGGCCCTGGATCTTCTTATGGACGTCTAAAAATTAGGCAGTGCGCGGGGGAGGAGCAGGCAGGCCCCATGGCGCTTAGGGAGAAGCAGGCTGGCCCTATATAAGAGACACACGCAAACACACATGATCATCAAGATGGATCTTCGATTCCAGCACCCATGTACTGCCCTCGTGGTAGGAGGAACGGGAGCGGGGAAGACATTCTTTATGAAACGATTGATTGAGCAGAGATGCGACATGTTCAACACGTCTTTTGAAACCATCATCTTTTATTACTCAGAATGGCAACCTCTGTATGAGGACTTGAAAAATTCCGTCGACTTTAGACAGGAGTTACCTATGCTCGAGGATCACCCCTCTGGTCAGGGTCCTAAACTTGTCGTTATTGACGATTTTATGGATGAAATAAAGGCGCATCATAAAGAAATTCTTAAATTTTTCATCAAGGGTTCTCACCATAGAAATCTGAGCATATTTTTCCTCAGTCAGTGTCTTTACCCTGAGGGACTCAGACAAATAAGTTTGAACGCCCATTACATAGTTCTCTTTAAAACGAGTAGAGACTTGGCCCAAATACGCACCTTTTGTCTTCAGGTAGACCCTACTCACTGGCGGGCCCTGTTAGAGTCTTACGAGGATGCCACGAGGGACGGGCACACGTATATTCTTTTTGATTTCAAACCGAAACAGCTTGATCACCTTCGTCTGCGTACTCTCATTTTTCCCGAGGAGGCCACAGTGGTGTACATCCCCAAGGGAAAGTATAAAAGAGAGATGAGTGCAGCACTCTGAATCATTCGTTGACGATGGCTCCAGTGGTAAAGAATCACAAGGCCATCCTCCAAGTCCTTCAGACAGCTAAGCCGAACCTGCGCAAAGCTATTATCAAGGAGTCTGACAGAGCTCTCATTTACTCGATTTGCGAAATTTGCGACAACCTGTTGAGCGGAAATATTCCACTCTCGGAGAGTCAAAGAAAAAAACTGAAACGATACCGCGATCAAATTAGATCTCTCGCTCAAAGGGGCCAGGGGTTAAAGGCAAAGAAAGCCGTTGTTCTGCAGAAGGGAGGTGCGTTCCTCCCTCTTCTCCTAAGCATAGCAGCGTCGATTCTTCCTAGTCTTCTAAAATGAATCATGTTAAAAAGATGATTCTCGTTCCACACGAAAGTGTGGCTAGACTAAATGACCCAACACCGTCCACAACAGTAACACAACTCAATACTCTGGACAGTGAGATGGAAAACATTATGCGTAAAAAATATGCTGACGATTCTCTGAAATGGAAACTGTATAACGAGGCCCTTCAGCGTTACCTTCACTTCAAGGGTGAGCAGACCAAACCGGTTGAGATTTCGATCTCGAGCGTGAATGGTGAGGAAAACGAGACGACGTCAATACGGGAACAACTGGCTGAAGCCCTTCCTAAAACGTATAAAGCCGCTGCATTACGACTTTACGATTATCTGTCTCGTGCTGACTCAAAGGTGACTTGGGATTCCTCGGGTGTCGTGTCCCTCAACAACCAGCCTGTGCCCCACTCCAACATCATTGATTTGATTTCTGATCTCACACGGTCACGTAAAAATTTTGAGCCTATAGGTAAAGAAAATTTTGTGAAGGCTTTGTCCCTGACTAATATTCCATTAGAACTCATTCCCAACGAGAAACGAAGAAACGCCATTATTCTTGCACGGAACCAGGGTGGTGGTGGCGCTGTGGTGCCGATCACTAAACGTCGCGTCTCTAAAACACCCAAGCGACTGACTACGCGTGTAACAAAAAAACATGCCTGGAAATCTTGGGGACGTTTTCCATGATCCTGCACACCCAGCTGCATACGGTACAGCATGGAAACTTTGGAACGCTACGGGAGTATCGAAAGAAAAGACACACCGTTACCTACAGGGTGAGGATGCTTTCACACTTCACAAACCGGCACGCCGTCGATTTCCTCGTAATGTGACTTATGCGGATAATATCGATGAGAGCTGGCAGACGGATTTGACCGATTTTCAGTCTCTGAAAAAAGATAATGATGGGTATTCATTTATTTTGTGCGTCATAGATGTTTTCTCAAAATATGGATGGGCTGTCCCTATGAAAGATAAGAGCGGGACTTCTATTGTGAAGGGTTTTGAAGCGATATTTGAAAAAACGGATCGCAGGCCGACTCGTCTGTTTTCTGACAAGGGAAAAGAATACATGAACAAAACATTTCAGAAATTTCTTAAAGACAATAGCATCACCTACGTTCACACACACAATCCCGACATCAAATGTTCAGTGGTAGAGAGATGGCAGCGCACCATTAAATCAAAATTATTTAAGAGATTCACCTACACTGAAAAATACAGATATGTAGATGGACTGCTTGATGATATTGTGGATGCCTATAACCGTACATATCACCGCTCCATTAAAATGCGTCCTGTAGATGTGACACCCGATAGAGTCCTGGAGGTATATAATAACCTGTACCACAATATGAAACACACAAGTAAGAAAGCAAAGTTTCAAGTGGGCGATTATGTCAGAATCAGTAGAGAAAAACAGACCTTCGAAAAAGGTTACACCTGGAACTGGAGCGAGGAGATTTTTGAGATCGTTCAGGTCATTCCACATACGGTGCCGGTGTACCGGATTCGGGACTTGGATAAGGATCCGATTGAGGGCACGTTTTACGAGCCAGAGCTGCAGAAGGTCACCAAGCCCGAGGCCTTCAAAATCGCATATATAGTGCGGTCTAAAGGAACAAAGGGCAAACGACAACATCTCGTCCACTGGAGAGGTTATCCTGTAAAGAGTCGCTCTTGGATCTTCGAGAAAGACATCGTATAAACCATGGATTTTTACGTCTTCCTGCCTAGTAATGCTAGTCCTGAAGTGTATCCAGACAACACGACGTCCCACTTTAAGACAGAATTGGCTCAGCGCATGGAACTTTACGGTCGTTGGCAGGTAGCACTGATCGAGATGCACTACCCCAACACTATAGAACCCGTAGTGCAGGGTGATAACGAAATTACAATAATGTCGGATACATTTGTTGATACCGTTTCCGTACGCCCTGGTTCATTTAGTACAACAAACGCCTTTGTCATAGGCATAGAGGACGCTTTGAAAGTCATGAAAGAAAGTAATGAGATACAGTATTTCTCACTCCTCCCCGACCAGCGTTGTAAGTTCATGCCACTTACTGCACATGACAACACGAAAGTTCATTTCTCCCCCCGCCTTGCCCTCCAGCTCGGTCTCGCCCACGCTGGTCCGTACCCTGCCAATGAGGAAATTTTGGGTGTAAAGCCTGTGGATATAAGTTTGGGAATTCCCTCACAAATGTTTATTTACATGGATGTGCTAGAGGAACAAATCGTTGGTCATTCACGCGCCCCGCTGCTCCGCACCGTCTCCGTCGACACAAAGGCACAGTTCGGCAGCATGACCGTCGTGCACTTCGATCCCCCCATTTACTTTGATCTGAAAACCAAATCGTTCGACACGGTCCAAATAGATATAAGGGACCACGCGGGGCGATATGTACCATTTGAATTCGGAACGTCGACCTTGCTGGTTCACTTTCGGCGGCTGTCATGAAGTATCAAGACCACGTGACGCAGTACTACCTCCGGCAGGCCGGGGGTGGTCAGTACTATTCCGGTACCACGTACCAAAAGGGTTATGGCGTCGGCTCGTGGTTAGGTGGGCTCTTCCGGTCGGTTCTACCCCTTCTCAAAAGCGGCGCTGTCGCGGTAGGGAAGGAGGCTGCCCGGGCCGGTGCCCACGTCCTTGCTGATGTGGCGAGTGGAGACAATATCCGGGCGAGTGCTAAGAGACATGGCGGTGAAGCCGTAGAAAACCTAAAACGAAAGCTGGAAAGTAAAATGAAGGGATCCGGTGCTATAAAAAGACGACGCGTATCGCGACAGCCTCATTCTGTCCGTAAGCGTCAAGGGATACACGACTGCCTTTCCTAATGGCTCTCATGCACAGTTCATCGTCCGAAGCTCTGCCTACAGAGCTGGACCTTTGGATTACTTATCTCACACAGTTGGCTCAAGAAAAAAGCACTGTGCAAGTTTTCAATCCTCTAGCTAATTTTGATTCCTCAAATACGATAGAACTGGAAGTCCCCGGGGTGGGATATTCCTATCTTGACCTGCCTCACATGATGCTGTACACCAAACAAAAAATTGTGAACGCCGACGGCTCAGATATTACCGCTGCTGATAACAGCGACGCAACATTGGTCAATTATGGGTTTTCACGCTCAATGGTCTCAGGTGGACGTGAGCATCAATGGGACGGTCATTTCACAGTCAACTTTGACTTACCCCTATCGCGCGTTCATTGAAACCAAACTAAATTATGACAAAGCTGCCAAAGACACTCACCTACAGCAGCGTATGTGGTATGAAGACAGCCCGGGACATTTGGACTCGTTGAATGGGGAAGAAAACCTTGGGCTCGCTGCGCGTCGCTCACGCACTCGCCAGAGCCGTGTTTTTGAGATGATGGGGCCTCTCCACTTAGATTTGTGTAATGTAGATAAACTCTTGCTCAATAACTGTTCGTTGAGAATCAAACTGACCCGCAACCGAGATTCTTTCGCCCTTATGAGTACGAAAGCTTCCGAAAAGATTAAACTGTTAGACGTAAAACTCTTTGTACGCAGAGTCACAATTTCACCCTCCGTTTTGCTCGCCCATGCTCAAGCGTTAGAAAAATCTCCTGCAAAGTATCCTGTCAATAGAATTGACATTAAAACGGTCACAATCACACAGGGCCTACGAGATAAAACGATTGATAACCTGTTTCTGAATAGTTTACCTCAAAGAGTTATAATCGGTTTTGTCGACAATCGTGCTTTTAATGGGGACTACACCCGTAACCCCTTTAATTTTCAGCACTTTAATCTGAACTATATTCAGATGCATGTCGATGGAGACCCTGTACCAGCACAGCCTCTCACGCCAGACTTTTCAAATGATCTGTACATGGAGTGCTACAACACACTTTTTAGTGGAACAGGTATCCATTGGAAAGACGAGGGAAACAATATAAGTTGGAGTGCTTACCCTAAAGGCAGTACTCTGTTTGCGTTCGACCTCTCTCCTGATTGGTCTGCTAACCAGCCTCACTGGAATCTGCAGAGACAAGGTACATTAAGACTGGATCTTCGATTCGCTGCTCCTCTTGCCCAACCCATAAATTGTATCATTTACGCAGAGTTTCAAAATCTTATTGAAATTGACAAAAATAGGAACGTCATTGTGGACTTTAGTATTTGAAGATGGATGGACTAACGCTCGACACATTGATGAGGAGGGATAAGCACGTCGCTCCTCTGTTTGAGGGAGTATATGCAGCCAATACCCTACCCCGAAAACTCGAAAAATGTCCCGCTCTTCTCATTTGCAATACGGACCCTATAACAAAACCGGGATCTCATTGGGTTGCTTTTTACATCGATAAACACGGTGTGGGTGAATATTGGGACTCGTACGGTATGCCGCCACTTGTCTCACATCACAAAAAATTTCTACAGAGACACTGTAAGAAATGGACGTATAACCATACGTGTTTACAAGCAGTCGACTCGAGTGTATGCGGGGAATACTGCGTACTCTATTTAGTTCATAGAGCACATGGTTATTCGCTTCACTCGTTTATTCGTAAGCTTTTCAAGTCCGACCCTGTTAAAAATGATGAAGTAGTGCGTCAGCTTTTTAAAAGAATGTTTGGTCGAAAAAGGAGTTGCGTCATTCCCTCGTCCACCGCACAGAGGTGTTGTGCGCGGAGACACTAGCTCTCGCGGCTAATCTATCTACCCCTACTAAGATCACTTTGCAAGACGTTTGCGCGACACTTAGTAAATCTCCGAGATGCCTTATCGTATCGAGTCGATCGACCCCACCATTCGATCCGGCTTTTTCTCAAATTCACGGGAAAACTAGCCATTTTTCAATCAAAATTCACTATCAGCATCAAATTCATCAAAAATTCATCAAAAACACGGTTTTTTCCCCATTTGCTCGAAAACCAGATTTTGCGCCGCAAAAAGTATAAAACAAAAGTTGTAGATCTCATCGAGACGCGTCGACCTGATATCGCGGTTTTTCCGAAATTTCCTCAGGGGCCGCACCAGGATCGTTCAAAGGGGCCAAATTGGGTCAAAATTCAACATTTTTCCAATATAGGCATGCGGCACCTCCCCGAAACCGCCAGGAGGCGAGAAAAACGTTACAGATGACCATTACCGTCAGTCGGGGCGCTGGTACGAGTAACGACAAAGGGTACACTGTAAAAAAATGTGTCCAAAATCATGAATTTCTCAATTTCACCCGATCGGGACGTTACGCACATCGTTGGATCCGTCTCGACGAGCCCGATTCAGTGGTGCAAAGCGTTTTTCGAAAAATCGAAATGTACACTGTCAAAAAATGGAAAAAATGACTCAATTTTCAAATTTCGACTACCCCGTCGACCCGCACATCATTAGAAGCGTCTCGACGAGCCCGATTCAATGGTGCTAAGCAATTTTCGAAAAATCAAAGGGTACACTGTCAAAAAATGGGAAAAATGACTCAATTTTCAAATTTCGACTACCCCGTCGACCCGCACATCATTAGAAGCGTCTCGACGAGCCCGATTCAATGGTGCAAAGCGTTTTTCGAAAAATCCAAAGATACACTGTCAAAAAATGGATTAAAACGACTCAATTTTCAAATTTCGACCACCCCGTCGACCCGCACATCATTAGAAGCGTCTCGACGAGCCCAATTCAATGGTGCCAAGCGTTTTTCGAAAAATCAACATTTACACTGTCAAAAAATGGAAAAAACGACTCAATTTTCAAATTTCGACCACCCCGTCGACCCGCACATCATTAGAAGCGTCTCGACGAGCCCGATTCAATGGTGCAAAGCGTTTTTCGAAAAATCCAAAGGTACACTGTCAAAAAATGGATAAAAACGACTCAATTTTCAAATTTCGACCACCCCGTCGACCCGCACATCATTAGAAGCGTCTCGACGAGCCCGATTCAATGGTGCAAAGCGTTTTTCGAAAAATCCAAAGGTACACTGTCAAAAAATGGATAAAACGACTCAATTTTCAAATTTCGACCACCCCGTCGACCCGCACATCATTAGATGCGTCTCGACGAGCCCAATTCAGTGGTGCAAAGCATTTTCCGTGAAAAACAGATCGTACACCGTCAAAAAGTGAAAAATATGAACTTTTTTTACCTTTTTCATGTTCAGCCGACCCGTACCTTCCCAGAATCATAGTTTCGTCTCCATTTCAGAACCATTGACTATTTTGGCCTTATTTTCAGTTTCCGCTGTCAAATAGTGATAAATATCAACTTTTTCAACTTTTTCGAGTTCAGCCGACCCGTACCTCCCCAGAATCGTCGTTTCGTCTCCATTTCAGTATTTTCGACCAATTTGGCCTCATTTTCAATAAATACTGTTATAGAGGAAAAAAAAGATCAACTTTTATCGACTTTTTTGACTTCACTCGACCCGCACCTTCCTAGAATCGTCTTTTCGTGACTATTTCCGTTCCAACCTCTGTTGTGGCGTCAGTTTCATATTTCTCCATCAACATCGGTCAAACTCAAACAAAACACGACTTTTTCGACCTAAACCATCCCGCATGTCTCCAGAATCGTGTTTCAAGCCCAAATCCGTGCTTGCTACCATTTTCGCTGAAAGTTTACCCCTCTACTTTTAAAAGAGGCCAGTATTAAATACAACTTTAACAATTTTCACCCTCTACCACCTTTAGCTAATCAAGGGGGTAAAAAGAAACTTTGGCGAGCGCAGCGAGCCCGTAAGCGCCGCAGGCCTAGCTGCTCCCGCCACCGCCGTGCCCGGCCGGCGCTTCCCCCGCAAGACGGGCCTGCGTGCCGAGGGCAAGGGGTTAAAAAAAATGTTGAAAAAATGAATAAATACATAAAAATGGTGCAAGCCTTGAGCGCCAGTAGGCCGTGACGGCGGTGTGGACGGGAGTCGACGCCCAGTCTGGCGCGTTAGCGCCAGGCGGGCGGCGCGACCGTCCCACCGCCGTCCAACGGCCTGATGGCGCTCAAGGCTCGCGCCATTTTTGTATTTATCCATTTTTTCAACCATTTTTTTTTAACCCCTTGCCCCGGGGCGTTAACGGCTCGTCTGGGGGGTGCGCCGGCAGGGCCGGCGGGGGCGTGGAGCAGCTAGTATACAACCCTAAAACCATTAGGTGTACCCCCGATTCTGAATCGTACATCACGACCTCCATTATGGCGCACGTCTATTGCGATGTTCAAATGCTCAGAAATGCTGAGGGCCAGTTCATCGTCAAAGAATTTAGTGTGTATCACACACAGTGGGATGTCTGTCAGACTGCAACGTTCCTCCCACCCTATGAGGAATCGCGTATTCCTGAGCGGTATCAGAGGCAAAACAGATTTGTGACACGTAACATTCATGGTTTACCGTGGCATAGCGGGTCCATCCCATATGAATTATGTCACAGAATATTGCATGAACTGACACAGTGTTATGCATTCATCTTTGTGAAAGGAGAACAGAAAAAACAACTGTTGACAACCATTCTAAAGAGAGACTCTGGTATCATTAATATTGAAGCACTTGGTTGTCCTAAACTCGCAACTCTACCCCAGTTGTTTGTGCCATATCATGGTCTTGAACACCATGTTTTTCCCAAGTGCACCTGTTCTGCGCTGAATGCACGTCGTATTGGATTGTGGCATGCGTTTATGATGGCTACTCCATTTGTACAGATCTAAATAAAAAAATTTAAAAAAAAAAATAAAAAAAATAAAAAAAATAAAAAAAATAAAAAAAATTAAAAAAATTAAAAAAAATAATACGGTTTTGTATAGGCCTCCTGGGGATAGGATTTTCCGTTAAAAAAATTCTAACGAGCGTAACAGCATGCCTCCTGGGCGCGCATGGAAATGCTGTAAAATGTCAGGAGCGGGATTCGAACCCGCGAATCGCTGATCTTAAGTCTGCTGCCTTAGACCACTCGGCCATCCTGACGTACCCGCTAGGTACCCTAACATGGCGGAGGGGGAGCCGCAACCTACTCGCACCCGGGGGGGGAGGGGGCCGCAACCTGGAGGCTCCCGCAACTTAGGTTGGGTTACACGTCCTGACGTGTCCGGCACTCGCACCCGGGGGGAGGGGGGGCCGCAACCTGGAGGCGCCCGCAACTTAGGTTGGGTTACACGTCCTGACGTGTC
>JAHWGI010000024.1:0-76685 GCA_029379305.1 Frankliniella fusca
GGATACTTAAGTGTGGAAACGCAGCGGAAGGTCATTACATTTGTACTTAAGATCAGCCGCGAGAGCTAGGCCTATACTACGATGCCATCTAGCGGCAAGTAGATGAACTAATTTTTTTTTATTTTGTAAACTTTTTTGTTCGTAAACTTTTTTTAAAACTTATTTTTGTAGACTTTGAATTTTTTTTCAAAACTTTTTTTTACTTTTAGAATTTTTTAAAAAAACTTTGAAATTTTTGTTAGACTTTGAAATTTTTTTGTAACGTAAAATTTTTTAATGTAACAATTTTTTTTTGTATTGTAAAATTTTTTTTGTAACAAAATTTTTTTTGGAACATAAAATTTTTTTGTAACGTAAATTTTTTTTTGGTAACGTAATTTTATTTTTTTGTAACGTACATTTTTTTTTGTAACGTAAAATTTTTTTTGTAACATAATTTTTTTTTGTAACGTAAACTTTTTTGTAACGAAATTTTTTTGTAAGAAATTTTTTTTTTAACCTAAGTCGTCATCTTTGGGATGGCTAACCCAACCTAAGTGAAGGGCACTAACCCAACCTAAGTGAAAGGCACGAACCTAAGTCGCCATCTTGGCTTAAGAGGCCCTCGGTACACTGAGTGTCCAGAGATGTCAGGATGGCCGAGTGGTCCAAGGCAGCAGACTTAAGATCAGCGAATCGCGGGTTCGAATCCCGCTCCTGACATTTTAATTACAGCATTTCCATGCGCGCCCAGGAGGCATGCTTTTACGCTCGTTAGAATTTTTAACGGAAAATCCTATTCCCCCCTAGTGGGAGGCCTATACGAAACCGATAAAATGGAGTCACTGTAGTCTATACGCGATCTCGAACCACAGTCCAATGCGGCGTGCGTTTAGACACGCACAAGAGCGGTATGGAAAGACATTGTGCTCAGGTCCATGGAAGGGCACAAACAACATAGGAAGTTGTGTAAGGCGTGGGCAGCCAAGGGCTTCTATGTCAATAACTACTGCCTCAGGGACGATATTTTTGAGAAAGAGTTCTTTTTCTTGCCCTTTTATGTACAGATAGCGGTAGTCCCGAGTGAGTGCGCGAATTGTGTCGCGGTACTCCTCGTACGGGACACTGCTCTGGTCCCATGCCAGACCGTGAATATGTCGAGTGACATACAGAGCCCTGCATCGGGCGAGCGTAGAGGCTCGTTTGAGGGACGGTGGAGGGAGGTGGGATAGGTAGCGGTGCCCCGCCCGCCCGCCACAGCAGCGGAGGCGGCCCGAATGCGTTCGGGTGACAGTTGCCGAATGGCAGCCGAGCTAAAAGAGCATCTGAGGCTCGTTTCGCTAAGGGGGCAGCTCGGCCCGGCCGGGCCCGGTCGGGCCCGCAAGTTCCCTCTCGCTCGCCGCTCGCCTCCCATCCCTCGCTCGTCTCGGCTCCAGCCGGCTCGGTACAAACCCACCACATGCAGCAAACGCCCTCCCTGTGCTATAAGGAGCGAGGTGCACTGTTAAAAGTTTTCGTCATTTTACATCATATTTTGTGACAATTTATTCATGTTGTGTTTATGACAAATGATCTGTTTATGTGACGTCATACTTGTTGAAAATTTTTTTGTCTTTACTGTATAACAAGGAAATTGTCTGCCAATGACTATTTTTTTGTCTGATATTTGACAAAACATCCATCTTTTGACAAGAAAATTATCAAAATCGATTGATTTTAGACGAATTTACTGTCATTGGCAAATGACAAATAATTTTCAAGCTCAATGTGACAAATTTATCATGTTCCACGATAATTGTCAAATGACAGTCAAAAAATTTACAGTGTGGAGGTAGGGTCACGGGAATGAGGACTGTCTGAAAACGATAATTTACTCTACATACGTCGCGAATCATGATCGCAGCCGTCAGAGCTGGCCACCGGCGGCGCGGCGGCGCCCTGCGTGCACACCACACCCTGGGCCGGGCCGACAGCCGGCAGCCGGCCGCGCTTCGCCACGCCGCTCAGAGCCACAGCTAAACGAGCCGAAAGGAGCCTTAGATGCCCCCTTACCAGACGAGCGGGGCACGGCTCCGCTCGCTAGGAAAGGAGCCGAGCCGAGCGGAGCATTTCTCGTGAGGTGGCGCGGCGTGGTAACGAGCCTCTACGCTCGCCCGATGCAGGGCTCTGGTGACATACCTGTTACACTCACGTTGTGTAGGTGAGAGAATGATCTCAGCGTATGGAGCACCGAACACGGCCGTGCCACGTGTGATGTCCCACTGGGAATCATACACGCTTAACTCTTTGATGACGTAATCGTCATCAGCGCCTCTCAGCATTTGCATGTCACAAAATGCGTACACCATGGTGGTCAGGAGCGTCACGTGTGCACGGTACGGCGCTCAACTGACGGGATACTTAAGTGTGGAAACACAGCGGAAGGTCATTACATTTGTACTTAAGATCAGCCGCGAGAGCTAGGCCTATACTAGGATGCCATCTAGCGGCAAGTAGATGAACTAATTTTTTTATTTTGTAAACTTTTTTTGTTCGTAAACTTTTTTAAAAAACTTATTTTTGTACACTTTGAAATTTTTTTCAAAACTTTTTTTACTTTTAGCATTTAAAAAAAAAAACTTTGAAATTTTTGTTAGACTTTGAAATTTTTTTGTAACGTAAACCTTTTTTTGTAACATGATTTTTTTTTGTAACGTAAATTTTTATTTGTAACGTAAATTTTTTTTTGTAACGAAAATTTTTTTTGTAACGTAAAATTTTTTTTGTAACGTAAATTTTTTTGTAACGTAAAATTTTTTGTAACGTAATTTATTTTTTTTTGGAACAACATTTTTTTTTGTCACAAAATGTTTTTTAACTTAAAATTTTTTGTTAACTTTTTTAAACTTTTAAAATTTTTTTTGTTAACTTTTTTTAAACTTTTAATGTTATAAAGTTTTTTTTTCCACAACAAGTTTGCGATTTTCTTTTGTCAATAACACATGCTCGTTTTTTTTTCCAAAACATACGTTTGAAAAGCGTGCGTACTATTTCATCATTCTTCAATGAATTAGAAGTGAAGAGTTTATGTACAAAGGAGTGGAGGGTGTAGCCGTGCGCTCTATGAATCAAATAGAGGAGACAATATTCACCACTCATTTTAGAGTCATTGTCTTGTAGACTTGTATGATTGTAAGTCCAAAGTCATCATCTTGGGAGGGGGTAACCTCAACCTAAGTTGCCATCTTGGCTAACCCAACCTAAGTCGTCATCTTTTGGATGGCTAACCTAAGGGCATAAGTCACCGACGCTAACCCAACCTAAGTTGAGGGGCGTAACCTAGGGAGAGGTAACCTACGTTGGTCATCGAGGATAAGGAGTTTGAATTCTCCCGCCATGGGTATGAGATTGTGTATGGCGCGCCGCTGGGCCGACAAGGCAACAGCGCCTCCTGCGCGCTCACAGCGGCCGCGCGCTTACGAGACTGAGGTTTAAACTTGCCGCGCTGTTGACGCATTAACTGTTGTGCGGTCTGGACACCACCTGCACATTTCAGCTATCGCGCCAAAGAGAACCAATAAAGCACAAATAAAGTACAACGTGTCTGAACTGGTTGCATCACAATTAACGCAAGTGGCATTAAGTACGACTTCTCCTAAGCTAGGAGTGAGACACAGGGCAAACACAGCGAGGGCGATATGCATGGTGCACGTTGAAGCGAGACTGGGCGTTGCTCTCCGTGCGCCGAATATATACCGAAGTGCTACTACTGCCGCGCTTTGCCGCCACCGCATCGCGGTGGCACGGGCACCGCGAGCCGCGCGGTTCCCCACCACGCAGCGTCGCTGTGTGATGCAGCATGAAGAGCAACAGGAAGTGATCGCCCCTTTCGACACGTTAGACAGGTAAGTAAATTAAAAAAATAATGAATCGTCTATGTATGCGCCAATCGTGCCCTGCTCATTCATTTGTCGCCCGAAGGTGAAAACAGAACTCACTCTTGTCGGGCGGCGAAACCCCGACCGTTGAGTCAGCAGCCGGTGCCGCAGTGCACACGGCCACGGCACCGCTACGAAGGCGTGTGGTTTACACAGGATCCATAGGCGCTGGAACGTCGTGTTGCGACGGGGTGGATGGTGGGGGCTGCTGCCCCTGATCCCGCCCGGCGTCCGTCTGGCGTCTGTCCGTCAGTCTGTTCCATCCCCCACCCTCACTCTAGGGAAGCATCGCTGAGCAGACGATCTGGAGGTGAGTGTAGAACACACCCATTTGTATCAAAAATGTGGTCGCAAGCGCTGATTGGTGGGGGAGCTGACAAAAGCTGGAAAAACTGAGCGCACCCGTCCCGCCGACGCCGCTGCCGCCGAGGGTGTTCAACGCTCATTCCCACGGTAGAAGCCGAAGCGATGGCGTGCGGCAGACGCAGCTGTGGCCAGTGCCCGGAGATTGCCCTCCACCCCTCCCGGGCCGAAAGGAGGGAGATTGAGGAGCTATTTGTAAGTAGAGTGATTGCATTTGTTGTGATGTGTGATGTGAAATACGTGTAGAAAGGTCGTGGGAAAACAAAGGTGTGTCTCAGGGGTGAGGAGGGTTAGTGAGCCGGCTCAATTAGGTTTACAATTTCATGGTTTTAAAGTTCTGTGTTAGGTTTGTGTAATAAAATACTGATTGGCTGAGCAATCTAATCTAATTTAAATTTAAACTTAATCTAATCAAATTTAATTTAATTAGCGAAGCCACACTGACTGGCGTGCCGTACTCATCCGAACGGCAAGCTTTCCTGGAGTTGACACTACACTGCCGCCAACCCAACGAAATGAAACTAAATTTTGACTTATTGAATTTAGACTGTATTTGAAGTTCATTTATATTATTTTGGATTATTCTTTACAAATTAAACAAGTCGTGTTGAATTTAAGCAGTCAATTTAAACTTATTCGATCGAATCTTGATCTCGTGTTTTGTCGTTGTAATGTTGGTTACGTATGTAATTTGAGTTAACGTACGCGGGCAAACGCTAATGGATGTCGGCTGCTGTGAACTGATTTGGTAGGTTAGAAATTGGAATTAGAAAAATTGGAATTAGAAAGAAAAAAGAATTAATTGTAAAAGAATTTGAGTAAATATGACGCGTCGGTGTTTTGTGTGTCGGAAGGAAAAAGGACAGGTTAATCATTTATTCTCGTAAGTGTACTGATGAATGAGTAAATTGTTTTGGTTAGTTTAATCGCTGGATTGAAAATTTGTTATGTGACGTTTTATAATTTGGTGTAGGTTACCGAAACAGCCGGGGACGAGAAAGAAGTGGATAGAATGGATCTGTATTAATCTTAATATTCATGAATCGGCTATAGCGTCCCATGTCCTTCTTTGTTCAGACCGTTTTAATTCTGTTAACATAATGAAGAGAAGATTGAAACTTGGTTCTGTGCCCGAACTGTTTGTTGAACCAAACATTAATATTGTACGTGATTGTATTGGTGGATTGGTGATTATGTATTTATTCTATATTTGTAATTGTTTAAATTTAAAACCATCAGTTTCTAATGTGGCTAAGGCAGAGTATCGACAGTCTTCTTTGATATATCCACATCACGCATGATGTGATCTTGGTGCGAGGGCTGTGACTTTTGTTTTCTGTTGCTATAGGCTGTTGTAAACATGCATTTATTATTGTCCCTGTCCCGTGTTTATATTTCTCTGACATTGTCAACTTTTAATGTCCCCGAGCCGTGATTATCTCTTATTTCTTTTTGGAAAACGGCTAAAATGTTAGGGGATCGAATAAAGACTGATGACTATTAAGATAGCGGAAAATCTGTCAACCTGTTGTTTTAATCTGGAGGTTAGTAGCAAGCTCTCCTTTCTTGGGAATCTTTTCTTATAACTATGACATATTGCTTGGACACTTGCTTTGGTAGGTTTGGGGACATCACTGTTAATTTAGGTCTGTATAAAATGCTTTTAATTTCATTCATAATATCATTTTATGACTAATGTGTTTAAAAATAGTAAAATATTTAGATGTGTCACTTTACTTATTTTAGTAAGATATAGACCAAGTGAAGTTAATTTTTACTCTCTACGGTCTTTTCATAGTAGTTCCAAACCTTAAAGTCTAAGGCGAAGGGACTAAATTCTCCGGGGCCAACATGTCACTTGGTGTGGATGTTCGACCCATCATTAGCTTTTAAAAAAAGCATGGTTTGGAATTTTTCTAATATGACGTATTTCTGCTAGAGTTGAAACGGTGAAATTTTACAACATTTTAACGGGATTTTACTAAATAGAGCCAAGAAAAAATTTTCACGATCCAATCCAACCATGGATCATTTGAATCAGTATAAAAAACTGAATGTAAAACACCATGACCAGAGTTGGTATTGTGTTTCATATAGGATATTTGGTATTACTCATAACTTGAGACGGATTGGTCGAACACCAAACTTTGACCTCCTATAACTCCCAAACCAAAATTTTTAAAAAAATTTCCACTGACATATGGGTCCTTGGGGTGGTCCCAAATGATATTTAACCACTCCCAACTCAATCCGAAAACCATCATTTTTGACCTTGTGGTGATCTGACAGAGAATGACCCTCAAACAAGTGTTTCCTTTTTGGCAAAAGTTGATAAACGGGATGCCCGTACTTTGATTCCACTCATTTAAAAGAATGTGCTGCCCGGAACTACCATCTACTTAGACTCATGGAAAGCCTATGCCACGCTTGGCCTGCACGGGTTTAGGCATCTCCAAGTTAATCATTCTGTCGCTTTCAAGGAAGGCGAAGTTTGCACAAATACTATAGAAGGAATGTGGGCTCTTGTGAAGTGTAGTAAGCCAGATTTTAGCGGGGGTCCAACGGGTGGCAGCCCCCTAGTAATGTTTCAATTTTTTTTTAATGTTTGGTGAAAATTAGAAAATTTGAGGTTGATAGTACACTTTGCCCCATCCGCGGAAGTGTTGTATCGACCTTCCCTCAGCCTGGTATAGCTTTTGAAAAAAAAAATGTGATTTTTGGTAAATTAAGAAAATCTGAGGTCGATAGTACACTTTGCCCCATCCGAGGGTGTTGTATCGACCTCCCCTCAGCGGGGGTCCAGGGGGCGGCAGCCCCCTGATATAGCTTTTGAAAAAAAAATGTGATTTTTGGTAAATTAAGAAAATCTGAGGTCGATAGTGTACTTTGCCCCATCCGCGGAAGTGCAGTATCGACCTCCCTATCGACCTCCCCTCAGCGGGGGTCCAAGAGGCAGTTCAGTGATTTTTAGTAAAAATTAGAAAATGAGGTATTTTCCGAATTAGAAGAACAGGAGGAATATTGTCTGCTCCCGGACCATCATAAAGCCTCGACCAATCAGAGAAGTGCTCTCTGGACCGGGCCAGGAGAGAAGCCCTCTGATTTCGGTCGAGGCTTTGTGATGGTCCGTGAGCAGACGATACTTTCCCTGTTCTTCTAATTCGGAAAATACCTCATTGGCAGTCGATAGTACACTTCCCTGGGAAATATTTTAGGTGACAAAGTGGTCGGTAATATAATGGATTTCGACATTTTAAGTGGCAAGTTACCACTTAAAATGTCGAAATCCCTTCTAGTGCTACTTTGCCACTTAAAATTTTTTCCAGGGTTTGAGTGGCAAGTTGCCACTTTAATGTCAACATCCACTTTACTGCCATCTGTTACTTAAATTTTTTCCCAGGAGGGTTTACCTCATCCGCGGAAGTGTAGTATCGAAACTCCCTTCCGCGGGGGAGGCGGGGGTCCAGCCGGGGCTGCCGCCCTATGGTAACTTAAAAAGAAATTGTGATTTTTGGCAAAAGTTCGAAATCAGAGGTTGATAGTACATTAATGGCTAAAGTTTTGTTAGGTTTGGTTTGCTTAATTGTGCGTAGGCTGGTTTCCCTGGTCAACTATAAACAAGGAGGCCTATAGTAGAATTTAGCCGGACGCTAGCAGCAGAGGTGTGACTGAATTGCAACTCGTTTTCGTTTGAAATAAAGAATTTGTTATGATTTAATTATGTTAAACTAATATTGTGCGATTATAGCGCGTTCCGTAGGCAAGGCCACCCCCCACCCCCCCCCTAATTTTCTGTTGGTTTATTTTTATTTCAGTTAACTGTTCTCCTAATAATACACCAGCATAGGTCTCTACCGGTCTCTACCTTAGGTCCAAGATAAGAATTTTTTTTCCTCCTATTAATACGCCCGGTAGGGCCCGTGCTCAGCCCCAAATCTCCGATTTCTACTAGTCTATAGGTGCTCGAAAACATTTGTGAAGTGTTGAACTTGTAGGTTATTGTTAAAATACGTCTGGAGAGACCGTGGGAAAGTGTTGAGTTCAGGTTTGAACATGGCGGCAAGATTCTGTTGTGGTCCAGAAACATCGTGTCAGAGTTGGTCAGGGACCGTGCTCATTGTGTTTCAGTGAATCAGTAATTTGCTTCGTGTGAAAAAAAAATCATAAAATGTTTGCTAAAATTTGTAAATATGGGGTTTGTCATTCCCTGCTCCTCCGTTACCCCTGAGTCCAAGCTCGTGTTATCCTGAAGTAACCTGGGTATTAATGACATGTATTCCTTTTGTTCTAGTCTCAACTTGTCCTGGGGCGTCGCCCTCTTCAGCGCCCCCAGGTGCCCCCGCCGCCCCCTCCTTGCCTGAGCCCGCTGCCGGCGTCACCGCCGCGGCCGACGCCGCCGCCCCCCCGCAGAGGCCGTCCCGCCCCCTCCGTCGGCGTGGACGACGACGACGGCATCCTCGGTGCCCGAGGATGAAGAGGTAAGTGCTCGTCCTGCCCCGCTCATCCTAGTGCTCGTCCTGCCCCTGCCCGTCCTGATGTTCGTCCTAGTGCTCGTCCTGCCCCGCTCATCCTAGTGCTCGTCCTGTCCCTGCCCGTCCTGCCCCTGCCCACCCTGGTATTCGTCCATGTTAGTAGTCGTCGACTTGATGTGTGTCCCCACCTTTTGCGTCATATTTCAAAGCTAGTGTTCTATGTTCACAGGAGGCCCAGCTCAGGAGGGCGGCCCTGCTGTCAATGAGGACTGCTACGGCCCCCTCCTCCAGCCATCTGCTTCAGCAGGGGCCCCGGCAGCGCATCGCGCACACTCCGCGCGTTGCTGCAGCCGGGGGCCCCTCAAAGCGGGCAGCCTCTGATTCCGAGGACGGCGCCGAGGAGCCGTCCAAGAAGCGCCGGCGGGGGGGCCGACGAGGGAAGTCGGCAGGCGAGCGGGCCGTGGCGGTGGTTGCCCCGCAGCAGCGGGCTCACCGCATCAGTGTAAGTTGATGTCTCACTTTTTAAAAATTCTAACATGATTTTGTATTTTGCTGCAAGGAGACTAATGGACTGTGGATCATTTGTTTCAGGATGCCCTCCGTGCGCGCCTGGGGCCCTTCCCACTTAGGGACTAGGATTAATCTTTTTATTTTTAAATAAAAAACTAGTGCAAGTGATTTACGCTGTTTTAATTTTACTGTTCCTTTAAAGTTAACTTGGACATTGAAACTAACTTTTTTCCGAAGTTGTATCGATAAAGCTTGACATTGTTTCTTAAGCATGGTGCTGACTGACCGCCAACATTTTTATGATAATTTCACTCCTAAATCCTTTTGAAAATCCAAGACTATGTTAAACTGAATGTATTCAAGCAAAAAAATTTTACTTAAGTCAGAAATCTTAGGTTTTTACAAGTTCCAAAGACATGAAATTCAAAGTAAATATCAATTCTCATGGCTATATCATGTAAAATCACAAAGGGAAAGTGAGTCTCCATGATTTAAAGCAAGAATTTTGAGTGTAGGACTTGTATTTTTCTTCAAATATCATGATTCGGAAGTTGGGTCGATAATGCTTGACATTCTATCTTGAGCATGAGGGTGTCTGACACCAAACAGATCTAAAGGATTCTGACTACTAAATCCTTTTGGAAATCCAAGACTATGTTAAACTAAATGTATTCCAGCCAAAAAATTTTATTTAAGTCAGAAATCTTGGGTTTAATAGAGGAACAAAACTTGAATTTGATCAGAGCCAAAAATTTCAAAGTAAATGTCATTTCTCATGGCTTTATCCATTAAAATTACAAAGGGAAAGTGATTCCTTATGTTTAAGAGCAAGAATATGGAGTGTAGGACTTGTATTTTTCTTCAAATGTCATGATTCCGAAGTTGGGTCGACGAAAAAGGTGACATTGTTTTTTAAGCATGGTGTTGACTGACCGCCCACACTTTTATGATATTCTCACTCCTAAATCCTTTTGAAAATCCAAGACTATGTTAAACTGAATCTATTCCAGCAAAAAAAATTTATTTAAGTCAAAAATCTTTGGTTTTAGAGTGTGAGATAAGTTAAATTTTTGATAAAGTTCCAAAGACATGAAATTCAAAGTAAATATTATTTCTCATGGCTATATCCATTAAAATTACAAAGGGAAAGTGATTCCTTATGTTTAAGAGCAAGAATATGGAGTGTAGGACTTGTATTTTTCTTCAAATGTCATGATTCCGAAGTTGGGTCGATAATGCTTGACATTCTATCTTGAGCATGACGGTGTCTGACGACAAACAGATCCGGGGGATTCTGACTTGCAAATCCTTTTGGAAATCCAAGACTATGTTAAACTAAATGTATTCAAGCAAAAAATTTTTACTTACGTCAGAAATCTTTGGTTTAATAGAGGAACAAAACTTGAATTTGATCAGAGCCAAAAATTTCAAAGTAAATATTATTTCCTATGGCTATATCCATTAAAATTACAACGGGAAAGTGATTCCTTATGTTTAAGAGCAAGAATATGGAGTGTAGGACTTGTATTTTTCTTCAAATGTCATGATTCCGAAGTTGGGTCGACGGAAAAGGTGACATTGTTTCTTAAGCATTGTGTTGACTGACCGCCCACACTTTTATGATATTCTCACTCCTAAATCCTTTTGAAAATCCAAGACTATGTTAAACTGAATCTATTCCAGCAAAAAAATTTGATTTAAGTCAAAAATATTTGGTTTTAGAGTGTGAGATAAATTGAATTTTTGATAAAGTTCCAAAGACATGAAATTCAAAGTAAATATTATTTCTCATGGCTATATCCATTAAAATTACAAATGGAAAGTGATTCCTTATGTTTAAGAACAAGAATATGGAGTGTAGGACTTTTATTTTTCTTCAAATGTCATGATTCCGAAGTTGGGTCGATAATGCTTGACATTCTATCTTCAGCATGAGGGTGTCTGACGACAAACAGATCCGGGGGATTCTGACTTGCAAATCCTTTTGGAAATCCAAGACTATGTTAAACTGAATGTATTCAAGCAAAAAATTTTTACTTAAGTCAGAAATCTTTGGTTTAATAGAGGAACAAAACTTGAATTTGATCAGAGCCAAAAATTTCAAAGTAAATGTCATTTCTCATGGCTATATCCATTAAAATTACAAAGGGAAAGTGATTCCTTATGTTTAAGAGCAAGAATATGGAGTCTAGGACATGTACTTTTATTCAAATGTCATGATTCCGAAGTCGCGGTCGCGTCGGATTTCCAAAAGGATTTAGTAGTCAGAATCCTTTAGATCTGTTTGGTGTCAGACACCCTCATGCTCAAGATAGAATGTCAAGCATTATCGACCCAACTTCGGAATCATGACATTTGAAGAAAAATACAAGTCCTACACTCAAAATTCTTGCTTTAAATCATGGAGACTCACTTTCCCTTTGTGATTTTACATGATATAGCCAGAAGAATTGATATTTACTTTGAATTTCATGTCTTTGCAACTTGTAAAAACCTAAGATTTCTGACTTAAGTAAAATTTTTTTGCTTGAATACATTCAGTTTAACATAGTCTTGGATTTTCAAAAGGATTTAGGAGTGAAATTATCATTAAAGTGTTGGCGGTCAGTCAGCACCATGCTTAAGAAACAATGTCAAGCTTTATCGATACAACTTCGGAAAAAAGTTAGTTTCAATGTCCAAGTTATCTTTAAAGGAACAGTAAAATTAAAACAGCGTAAATCACTTGCACTAGTTTTTTATTTAAAAATAAAAAGATTAATCCTAGTCCCTAAGTGGGAAGGGCCCCAGGCGCGCACGGAGGGCATCCTGAAACAAATGATCCACAGTCCATTAGTCTCCTTGCAGCAAAATACAAAATCATGTTAGAATTTTTAAAAAGTGAGACATCAACTTACACTGATGCGGTGAGCCCACTGCTGCGGGGCAACCACCGCCACGGCCCGCTCGCCTGCCGACTTCCCTCGTCGGCCCCCCCGCCGGCGCTTCTTGGACGGCTCCTCGGCGCCGTCCTCGGAATCAGAGGCTGCCCGCTTTGAGGGGCCCCCGGCTGCAGCAACGCGCGGAGTGTGCGCGATGCGCTGCCGGGGCCCCTGCTGAAGCAGATGGCTGGAGGAGGGGGCCATAGCAGTCCTCATTGACAGCAGGGCCGCCCTCCTCAGCTGGGCCTCCTGTGAACATAGAACACTAGCTTTGAAATATGACGCAAAAGGTGGGGACACACATCAAGTCGACGACTACTAACATGACGAATACCAGGGTGGGCAGGGGCAGGACGGGCAGGGACAGGACGAGCACTAGGATGAGCGGGGCAGGACGAGCACTAGGACGAACATCAGGACGGGCAGGGGCAGGACGAGCACTAGGATGAGCGGGGCAGGACGAGCACTAGGACGAACATCAGGACGGGCAGGGGCAGGACGAGCACTAGGATGAGCGGGGCAGGACGAGCACTTACCTCTTCATCCTCGGGCACCGAGGATGCCGTCGTCGTCGTCCACGCCGACGGAGGGGGCGGGACGGCCTCTGCGGGGGGCGGCGGCGTCGGCCGCGGCGGTGACGCCGGCAGCGGGCTCAGGCAAGGAGGGGGCGGCGGGGGCACCTGGGGGCGCTGAAGAGGGCGACGCCCCAGGACAAGTTGAGACTAGAACAAAAGGAATACATGTCATTAATACCCAGGTTACTTCAGGATAACACGAGCTTGGACTCAGGGGTAACGGAGGAGCAGGGAATGACAAACCCCATATTTACAAATTTTAGCAAACATTTTATGATTTTTTTTCACACGAAGCAAATTACTGATTCACTGAAACACAATGAGCACGGTCCCTGACCTACTCTGACACGATGTTTCTGGACCACAACAGAATCTTGCCGCCATGTTCAAACCTGAACTCAACACTTTCCCACGGTCTCTCCAGACGTATTTTAACAATAACCTACAAGTTCAACACTTCACAAATGTTTTCGAGCACCTATAGATCAGTATTTTATTACACAAACCTAACACAGAACTTTAAAACCATGAAATTGTAAACCTAATTGAGCCGGCTCACTAACCCTCCTCACCCCTGAGACACACCTTTGTTTTCCCACGACCTTTCTACACGTATTTCACATCACACATCACAACAAATGCAGTCTACTTACAAATAGCTCCTCCATCTCCCTCCTTTCGGCCCGGGAGGGGTGGAGGGCAATCTCCGGGCACTGGCCACAGCTGCGTCTGCCGCACGCCATCGCTTCGGCTTCTACCGTGGGAATGAGCGTTGAACACCCTCGGCGGCAGCGGCGTCGGCGGGACGGGTGCGCTCAGTTTTTCCAGCTTTTGTCAGCTCCCCCACCAATCAGCGCTTGCGACCACATTTTTGATACAAATGGGTGTGTTCTACACTCACCTCCAGATCGTCTGCTCAGCGATGCTTCCCTAGAGTGAGGGTGGGGGATGGAACAGACTGACGGACAGACGCCAGACGGACGCCGGGCGGGATCAGGGGCAGCAGCCCCCCCACCATCCACCCCGTCGCAACACGACGTTCCAGCGCCTATGGATCCTGTGTAAACCACACGCCTTCGTAGCGGTGCCGTGGCCGCGTGCACTGCGGCACCGGCTGCTGACTCAACGGTCGGGGGTTTCGCCGCCCGACAAGAGTGAGTTCTGTTTTCACCTGCGGGCGACAAATGAATGAGCAGGGCACGATTGGCGCATACATAGACGATTCATTATTTTTTTAATTTACTTACCTGTCTAACGTGTCGAAAGGGGCGATCACTTCCTGTTGCTCTTCATGCTGCATCACACAGCGACGCTGCGTGGTGGGGAACCGCGCGGCTCGCGGTGCCCGTGCCACCGCGATGCGGTGGCGGCAAAGCGCGGCAGTAGTAGCACTTTGGTATAAATTCGGCGCACGGAGAGCAACGCCCAGTCTCGCTTCAACGTGCACCATGCATATCGCCCTCGCTGTGTTTGCCCTGTGTCTCGCTCCTAGCTTAGGAGAAGTCGTACTTAATGCCACTTGCGTTAATTGTGATGTAACCAGTTCAGACACGTTGTACTTTATTTGTGCTTTATTGGTTCTCTTTGGCGCGATAGCTGATATGTGCAGGTGGTGTCCAGACCGCACAACAGTTAATGCGTCAACAGCACGGCAAGTTTAAACCTCAGTCTCGTAAGCGCGCGGCCGCTGTGAGCGCGCAGGAGGCGCTGTTGCCTTGTCGGCCCAGCGGCGCGCCATACACAATCTCATACCCATGGCGGGAGAATTCAAACTCCTTATCCTCGATGACCAACGTAGGTTACCTCTCCCTAGGTTACGCCCCTCAACTTAGGTTGGGTTAGCGTCGGTGACTTATGCCCTTAGGTTAGCCATCCAAAAGATGACGACTTAGGTTGGGTTAGCCAAGATGGCAACTTAGGTTGAGGTTACCCCCTCCCAAGATGATGACTTTGGACATACAATCATACAAGTCTACAAGACAATGACTCTAAAATGAGTGGTGAATATTGTCTCCTCTATTTGATTCATAGAGCGCACGGCTACACCCTCCACTCCTTTGTACATAAACTCTTCACTTCTAATTCATTGTAGAATGATGAAATAGTACGGGGGAACGTCTAGACGTTACCCCTTCTGGAGTTTACCCCCCCATTTTCGATAATTTATTTTAAATATAAAAATAATAAATGAAATAAATCATTTAACAGCCATTTTTTGGAGTTTACCCTTTCTAGAGTTTACCCCCCTTGTTATAAATTTATTTTATTAACTTTAAATAAATAGTTATCGAATAAAAAATAAAAATAATTAAAAAGCGTTTTATTATTAAGAAAAGAATTTTTAAATAAAATTAATATTTAAGTAACGCTACTTCATGCCTAAAAAAAATCGTTGGTGTTCTACCCAGACCAGTTAACGGGCACACGGGCCTGCCCTATACTCTGTCCCCAAAGGGGAATTTTAGTGGAAGGAACGTGGATTCTACGTGGACTTATGACGTGGTGTCCACGACGAGTATCCACATTCTAGCCACGTGGATTTGACTCCTTTTCCCCCGAAGTTTCAACGTGGAAGTTGCGTGGATTCAATGTTCTGTCAACAAAAATAATAATTTTTTTTCGCACTTTGTGTGGAATTGAACCTAGAACCTTAGAGAAGTCTCGTACCTTACCCATTACACTACCGCTAGACAGCTGACAGGGCAACTTCAGCTACCGATCCCATTCCAAAGCTTAACTCAGTCGGCTCATAGACTACTCTTTTTGAGTGCGTTGTGCGTTACACGCCAATAAAAATAACCCGATTATTTGATAGTTTTATTTGTCAATGACATTCTTCAAGAACAGAAGCACAAATTCTAACTCTCCTTTTAACGTTTAAGGCTAAACTCACTAGGCGGTAACGTGGAAACCACGTGGATTCCACGTCATCACCACAGCGTCCAATGAGACGCCCAAAACCAGAACAAAGTGGATCTATTTGCGACAATGGCAAAGTATATCTAAGTACAGCATTGAAGACCCGCCTTGCATCCTCTGCCTGCGGATTGTATGTTTGCTGCACAGTAGGGGGAAAAGTCGTGGAATCCACGTGATATCTACGAACTCAAGTTCAAAAGTAACAAGTATAACAAAATGCAAAATTAGTTTCCTATCAAAGTAAAATATGTTATCGGTAGCCTTTGAAAAGCAATAAAGAGAGGAAAAGTCCAGGAGGACAATAAGTTGAAATAACGTTGATATTCGACCTCCACGAGATATCCACGAATGCACGTAGAATCAACGTTGAATCCACGTACCGCTCCTCTTTGGGGTCCCAACACGGAAGAACCCTGAGTGTCGGTGCGGTGGTAGTGTCTCCACCTCCTCCGGGAAGTCTCCGGTAGTCGGTGACGGGAACAGACCTCCTACCCCTACACTGTTACAGTGCTTTAACCTTTCACACTTTAAAGGGAGCAGTTGTCATTTTAACAGTTGCAAGTGTGCAACTCAGTTGTGAACTCGCAAGTAGGCAAATCGATAGTTTTGCACTTGGAAGTGTTTTGACACTCCTGACCGCAAGGCTTCTTCTAGTGCATAGTGCATATCTTCCCTCTGGTCTAACAAGGGAACCCCGTCAAGCGTAGTGCAGAAAATTTGTTGTCAGAAAAGATTCGTTGATCGCTGATCGCATTCTGATCCGTTTGTTACCAAGTAAAGGGAGCATCCACGAGGCTGCCACAATCTAGATGAAAAACATGTGGAGCACCTTAGTGCTGACGGAAGTCGTCGCTAGCGGATGCATCTAGGGCAGGCCCGTGTGCCCGTTAACTGGTCTGGGTGGAAAACCGATGATTTTTAGCAGATGATACCTTTACTTTCTTTACTTTCAGAACAGTACAAGACACTAAGGTGTCAGCTAGCTTGTACTCTCGAGTCCAGAAACCAATCGCAACTATACAATAATATAGGGTGGCGCTGCTAGGGGGGGCCATGGCTGCCTGACGCGCAGTCTGCGCGGAACAATGACACCTTCTCCCCGCGCGCAGCTCCTCCCCGCCAGCGACCGCTTCGGTCCGCCACCCCGCCGTTGGCTCCCCTTCCCCCTTTCCCATCCCAAGGGGCGGCCAACTCATGTATTTCTGTGTACAATTGCCTTGTATTTCTTGCGGTGGCGAGAAGCACTCCGTCACCGCTGCTGATGCGTCGAACTGCCTACAAGGAAAAAGAGAAACCGCGCGCAAAACAGGGTGCGATGGGCGGCCTACCCACTAGGCGCTTACCAAAGCCAACAAAGGCAATCATGAAACGCGGTCATGCTGCCCGCGGGCAGAACTTAATACTTCCCCATGTCGATAAGCGATAGCGACGACAGCAGTGTAAATTAGTCTGAAGCGAGGAAGGCGACGAAACAATCTAATTTATATCCAATAATACCATGCATTCACACACAAATTGTCACACAAAGCGCACCCCATTGCATTTTCTCTTGTGACATCATCTGCTTTCAATACCAATCTTGATTGATATTTTTAAAAATATATTATTATTATATTTTTTTTTAAAAAAAAACCTTATTTCTTTATATTTTTTGTTTTCTGATTTTTATTCAATTTTTTTTTTAAATTAATAAAAAAATTATAAACAGGGGGGTAAACTCTAGAAAGGGGTAAACTCCAGGAATCGCTGTTAAATGATTTCTTTCATTTATTATTTTTATTAATAATATAAAATATAGAAAATGAGGGGGTAAACTCCAGAAGGGGTAACGTCTAGTACTCACCCTACAAAAATAAGTTTTAAAAAAAGTTTACGAACAAAAAAGTTTACAAAATAAATAAAATTAGTTCATCTATTTGCCGCTAGATGGCATCGTAGTATAGGCCTAGCTCTCGCGGCTGATCTTAAGTACAAATGTAATGACCTTCCGCTGTGTTTCCACACTTAAGTATCCCGTCAGTTGAGCGCCGTACCGTGCACACGTGACGCTCCTGACCACCATGGTGTACGCATTTTGTGACATGCAAATGCTGAGAGGCGCCAAAGATGAATATGTGATCAAAGAGTTCAGCTTGTACAGCTCGCAGTACGATGGTAGCCGTGGCACGACAATATTTAAGCCACCATACGCTGAGACCATTTTGTCACCTGAGCAGCGTAAACGCAATACCTACATCTCCAGACACGTTCACGGTCTGAAATGGAACAGTGGTACTGTTCCGGGAACAGTGTTCCCACTCATTTTTATGCCGAAAGGTTTGCCGAAAGGTTTGCCGAAAGGTTTGAAAATGTGAGGGGGGTGGGGGAAAGGGTGGGGGAAACCCAGGCAGAGAAGGCAGGCAGGCAGGTGGAGAGCCAGTCGAGAGCCAACGTCGGGCGGAGCGGAGTGTCACGCCGAATAGTGCCTAAATTATTCGAATATCCGAATATTCGGTCGGCAACTATTCGGCCCGAATATTCGGTATTCGGAAAAGCCAACTATTCGAATATCCGAATATTCGAATATATTCGCCCATCCCTACTGTTCCCTATGAGCATCTCGGTGACATGATCCGGGATCTGCTCAGAGACTATAATCGTATATATGTAAAAGGAGTAGAGAAGTTGAGACTCCTCCTTGGGTACGCACCTCCTGGCGTACTTGTGTATAACATTGAGCGGGACGGATGTCCACGACTCAAAACACTCCCTAAGCTCTTCGTCTCGTTCCATGGCAGTGAACATAGCGTTTTCCCCATACATAACTGCGCTGAACTCAATGCTAAGCGCACAGGACTATGGTATGAGTTCAATAAGGCTCAGCCAAAGTGCAGATGTCGCAAATAATTTAGAATGCCGGTTTCGTATAGGCCTCCCACTAGGGGATAGGATTTTCCGTTAAAAATTCTAACGAGCGTAACAGCATGCCTCCTTGGCGCGCATGGAAATGCTGTAAAATGTCAGGAGCGGGATTCGAACCCGCGATTCGCTGATCTTAAGTCTGCTGCCTTAGACCACTCGGCCATCCTGACATCTCTGGACACTCCGTGTACCGAGGACCTCTTAAGCCAAGATGGCGACTTAGGTTAGTGCCTTTCACTTAGGTTGGGTTAGGCCCCTTCACTTAGGTTGGGTTAGTGCCTTTCACTTAGGTTGGGTTACGCCCCTCTGGATTACGCAACTTAGGTTGGGTTACACGACGTGTCGGGGTGACTCGGGGCCGGGGTGACTCCGGGACGGGGGTGACTCGGGGCCGGGGTGACTAGGGGTCACCAAGATGGCGGCACCTTAGGTTGGGTTACACGTCCTGACGTGTCGTCCGCTACTCAGGGGCACCCGCTACTAGGGGTAATCAAAATGGCGGCCCGCTACTAGGGGTAATGTATACTACTGTTGTTTTCCTGAAAGGTGCCCATTTACCAGCCAATTACGACGACCTACTGCCATGCTCTAAGTACTCCGGTCATGATCAAATTGTATGGTGTGACTCAAAACCGTCCAACACTAACTTTTCCATCAACTGTTTGAAATTGGGAGAAGAGGAGAAAAAGATGCATAAGCTTCAGGTTGATTTTGCTTCAACTGATATCTGTACAAATTTCCAAATGGAGGTGTACATGCAGTGGCGGATCCAGAGCCAGCCTTTGGGGGGGGCAAAGTGGTACTTTTTGCCTACTTACAGGGGCAAAGTATTACTTTTTGCCTACTTACAGGGGCAAAGTATTACTTTTTGCCTACCTTTCAGGCGGCTATCGAGGAGCCATGGGGGGGGGGGGGGGGGGCAAAAGGCCTGTCGCCCCTCCCCTGGATCCGCGCATGTGTACATGTCTTCACTAATACGTGGATTTTGTAATTGGGCGTAATGATTGCAAATGAAAATTCTGCATCATTAAAGTTCCAATATGTGAGCTATGAGACTTTCAAATCTTGCTCTAATGATGATTTATTTTTACTTTTATGACTTCTACGGAACACGTAACACCAGAGCCTAAATTGGGCTCTTTGTTTTGATTGTGATTGCCTCCAAATCTTCCTTGCCAACTTTCTTTCAAAACCCTTCCTAGATTTGAAATTATTTTTTTTTAAGATTTGTAGTAAGTTATATTGTGGTTCACTGAGCTTCTGACAGTAAACTCAAAGCTACATAAGGCTGATTTTTAAAAATTATGTCTAAGCCAGAGTTTTTGAAATAGTTAATGAGTCACCATACGTATTGCGGAATGTTTTGCTAAATGTTTGCAAACACTGGAAAAACAAAGGTGCTATCTAATGCCTTTTAAAGGCGTTAGTGAAATAGTGCCTTTAGAAAGGCGCTATTGCCTCCCAAAGGTGCTATTTTTGGCCCTAATCGTGCCTTTACAAAGGCATTAGTGCAGTAACACCCCAAAAAATTCAATAGCGCCCCGAAAAGAGTGTTATATAGCACCTTTGTTTTTCCAGTGAAGGAGAACTCTGCGACATCCAATGTCCTTGCTGTGAAAAGCTTATGTGAAGTATTGGGGTTGCACATCTGTGATTGACGCTTAACTTTTAGTTTAAGTTTAGAAAAAAATCTCTTGAGTATTCAAAACTGATTTTTTATTGTATCTAAGCCACACATTACAAGAGGTAACGCAAACTGAACATTATGCAAACTTGCATGAAGAGAACTACAAGACAGTTCAAAAATTCCTACTAGAGGAAATTACAAGGCATGCAAACATATTTTTCACTATCTGCTTTTGTGCGAGAAACTGGGCTCTTGTGAATAAGATTTGATTCACCAATTCTCTTTGAGCTCAAAATTTTCTTGTCTTCGAGTGATACCTACTCATGAGCCTCTTCTCACTAAAACTGTGGAGATTTTGAGTTGCATTGGACTGCTGATGCCAAAAGCTGTTGGGCAATTGTTATGGTCACATTGACCACTCCGAGAGCTCTATTAGAAGTCTTCTAAATTTAACAGCAGATTTTCGAAGTTTGAATGGCTGAAATAAAGTTGAACATGCAGCAAGAGGCTTAAAAATATAGATGACGTAAACAAAACAGGACTTTAAAAATTTCTATTCCTGTACAAACAGTTCCTTAAAATAGGACAGTTTCTGTAAAAACTGGTAAATGCACTTAAAAGATTTAGAGCATAAGAGGTAGGACCTCAACTTTACAGATCCCAATATTACTTTTGTACTTCCAATTTTTTCAATACAGTAGCAATTAGCAACTGTCTGACAAAACTATTACATGTAAAACAAATATACACTGAAAAAAATACACCCATACATTCATCTGAATCCAAACCATAACTTAGGAGCCACAGTCCATCAAAATTATATTATAAGGTCATTGGTTGACTTTGTTAAATTAGAATTACACTTGCTCCCACTAAATAATTTGAGCCCTAAAAATAATTCCACACTGTCTCTGAGTATTGTGTCTAGAAAGTCAGCTAACAACAGAACATTGAAGGAGCACCCTTAGAGTATTGAAATTAAGCCTTGACCTGTAATTGTGCTACAAATATTTTCTTTTCATGCTTTATTTAGAAAATAATACACATAGATAGTACAAAGTGCTGAGGCACATTACGAAGAGTGAATAATAGTATACCCAGCCTAGTGCAGAGCAGAGCAAGGTTGAGAGGGTGTTTAGAACTGAAATTATATAAACTCTAATTTCATTTTAAAAGTATTGTTTTGGAGCAAGTCCCCTCAACAATTCAAGAGTACCTAGAGTTGGAGATAAAACAATAGGATGATTTATGCTGGAAAAGCCCTTGGATGGTAGAGGAACATTTTAAGCGTATGGTGGTGAACTGAAAGGAACGCCAATAATGGTCTTTGGGAAAGGGACGCCAATATTTGGAGTTCACAATGGTACCTTCAGGAAAGGAACACCAACGTTTGGCATTCTAAATTGAACCCCAATATTTTAGTATCATACGATGCGAATCCATCTACAGCAGACAGGTGGACAGACTGTCCGGAAAAGTCTCACAGCCGCATCCCATTGGCAGCATAGCGACCTGTCAACAAATTTGAAAATTAAAGAATACATTGTAGTCATTGAGCAGTCTTCTTTGCCCAAGACCTATGCAATAAGATATCTTAACTGTTTAAATAGTTGGTATTTTGCAGAATTTCTGTAGCACTGTTGGGTACTTAATAAATCACAATCATGAGGAGAATACTGTGGCACAATGTTTTAGTTATCGAATTTTCGAAAAAAGGGATTTTGACATGAGCATAACACACCAGAACACTACAACCAGGAATCTAGAAAAGGTTACTTGGCCAGTCTCTTCAGGCAAACATCGAAAGGTTATGTTGCACGCAGGTATCACTCACATCTGCTCACATCTCCCCAATATATATTTCACACGATTAATGGGGAATAGAATAAGCTAATAAAGCATGAGAGTTAGAAATGATGATGCAGGGAAAGCACTCTTTGTGGTGTTTGTAAACACGAAACGCTTTTAATTTTCCCGTTTCTGTTGTCCTTCTGCTTCACCACTGCCGGCTGAATCGCTCCGATCCCCTCGCTCTTCTGATTTCTAAAGTAGTATTAACCACTTAAGCTTAAAATTAACGTTTAAATTTAAATACACTTTCAGATAATTTTTTAACACTTTTACCAAATTTTTAGTCGCATTTAGGTGGTTTTGGGAAGTGCACTACACTTTGGGAGTAGGTATAATAATTTCCAGATGTTGGTATTGCTCAAGCGTCCAGCGTCCTAGTTGTGTTTTGCTGGGTTCTGCGATCATATTCGTGACGAGTCTGGAATCTTGTGACGGAATATGCGTAGTTGGCTCCTTTTGCTTGATACCAAAAATAACTTTATTCTGAATGATGGTGATCTTTATGCCTGCACTCCTAACGCCTGGACATCAATGTCAAAGTTCTTTTCATTACTTCTCGAGGAGTGTTGGGCTTCTAACCCTAACCCCAATGTTTACTCAGGACTGCTGAACGGTTTTGTTTCCATGGAAGAATACAGATATGTTTGGTTTGATTCCCACCAATATGCACGATCATGTAATATGGAATTCATGCAATCTTTTGAAGTATCCTCAGTCACCGACAAGAATACTTTGTATTGGTTTGTAGTTCCACACTGTTGTTTAGGCTGCCTCTCCTTCCAGGGTATTGAGAAAGAAGAGTAATGTAATATTCATTGTTATGAGTTATTTTTGATATGTTTCTGTCAGGTTCTACCTTCCACACACTTATCAACACATTACGCACACCTTTGTTGAATTAAAAGGTCTGCACTTGGGAAAGGTGCCCTTCGTGACAAGAAATGAAGTTGTAACTCAAATATCGAATGAGTCTATGCCATTGACCAGCAGTCAACTCAGATTGGTTTGTAGCAACTTGTTTTCTCCATCTAACCTACCTTTCATTTACTCTTCCCTTGCATCATTCATGTTCCTTTACAGGTAGCAGCAGACCCAGTTGATGTACTGTTTTATTGCATTCACTGTGGGAAAAATACTCTTAAATTTACGACAAATTATGAAATTTAAAATTACGATATTGATTTGTAAAGTGACGAATTATGATGAGTAAATTTACAACAAATTTTGTAAATTCTGTTCATGATTTTTTCTTGTAAGAATACAACACTTTCCGTAACGCAACAACAGAAGTAATAAAATTACGAATCGAATAAATAGAAACCATTTACGAGATTTGTTCGTAAGTTATGACATTTGCAGAAAAGTACGAAATTCATCGCAGAGTTACCTCCTTGAGAATACGACAATTTCAATAAACTTACGAGAAATGTCGTAAACTTACAGGAAACATCGTTAAGTTACGAGAAATGTCGTAAATGTACGAGAAATTTCGTAAATGTACGAGAAATTTCGAAAATTTACGAGAAATTTCGTAAGTCATTGCTGGATGAATTTGATATTTTTGTGTTGTAAATTTATGACATGTATTCGTGAAACTACGAGTGCTAACTGTAAAGTCAACGAAAAAAATTATAATCTTACGACTTTTTAATAATAGCCAATTACAACATTTACGTCTTTATCAATTACAAACGTGACTCGTAAAAGTACAACAACTGTCATGGAAATTTTTTCCATCACCGCTACGACTATTTTTCACGGTGTTCAAAGTCAGCACATGTCTAGTGAAAATGTAGTAATGGCAAGTGATAGTTACCGCATTTATAAAAGCATAGTCAAAGGATTTCCTCATCATCATTTTCGGTGAGATGTATTGAGAATTGTATAGTGTCATAACACAGTGTATATTTAAGCTTTAAATTGCCTTTTTATCTTTTCTTTAATATGTATCAATCCATTCATCTTTTACTCGTTCTTTACACACTAACTTTTGAAAGCTACTGTGTTCAGAACAAGTATTGTGCTCACCACTGTAATGGTTTGATAGGATTCGTCTCTAGATGTTCTATATATACGGAAAAACAATATGAAAATTCAAAAGACCAATTTAAACTTAGTGAATGTACTGTGAAGATTTTTTGACTTTATTTTTAAAATTTTGAGAAAGTAATGATTTAAAGTTATAGGTTAGGATTACTATTTTAAAAATAACTAAACAACGAAACGCACCTAATATATTTCAACCTCACATGTTTATGAACAAATTTCACGACGGAGATTTTAATGTTTATGATAAAAGTACAACCATGTTTGATATCAGAAAAGGCATTTTACTTAAAACTGATTTTTTTTCTTTTCGTTTCAGTTGCCTGAGTTCCCTTGAATTCTACAGTAAGTTAGCAAATCAAGTACCCATTCAAGCAGTCAGAAATGATAATGATCTGAATATGGCAGTTACACCAGCGCTCACGGATGAATATGTAAGTTTAAGACTTATGTTATAATTTATCTATATTTGGCTAATTTTCATTGCCAATCACGATATTTAAGTGAACCATTTGTATTTTAGGTGATAAACTTTTATATTACCTTTTAAACTTTATGGGCTTTATCTTTATCAGGAGATTGATGAAACATGTATGCTGAAGATAATGAAAGATGAACCTGATGAAGATTGTGCTCTTGCAGTCTTGCAAAAGACACAACGGAATCTACAAGATGAGCTGCCGCAGTTTCAATCACACCAAAGTCCCCGGTCTGACAACTTACCCTCATTTGAAGCAGGAAGGAGGAAAGAAGTCAAATGTAGTGAAACGAAAGGATTAAGTTTCAGCAAGCTGTTAAGTATCTCAAAGAGCTATGGTAAGCTTGTAGCTTCACAGGAAAATGCAGGAAGGAAAATTTAGCGATCTGTTTCGAGTCGTGTTGTACCTTCAATGGTGTTGCAGTGCCCAGGGTGTGGTAGATTTTTTCCTCAGTCAAGTCCCACAAGTTTGTATGACATGCTGAACCACATAAGAAGACGGCATAAAAAGAATGGTAAGACAATGTTGTCATCCATAGGAGATGTGCTTGATATATTAATACCTTTTATGCAGAAAAAGATTTCTAAGTGGAATGACATCACAATGAAATGATCATACGTTGTTATTTCAGTTGTGAGATGATAACTCTCTATTTTTGACAACTGCTTAGGGATGACTTCTGAGGTGTCACACATTTTGAATATATGATGTAAGTTATTACGAGCGTAAATTTTGATTGTTGTTGTATTTTCATTCTTCTGGTCTATTGACCGTTTTTTTTTTTAAATTATTTTTTTATTTTTTTGACACAATATTGTTGTCTTTTGAGTGATGTGTTGTGTGCTTTTTATTTAATATAACGTCAACAGTCAACATAGTACTTTATGTTTGAGATAATATTTTGAAACAATCGAACAGGTTTCTTAAATTTTGCTGTAGTTATTTTAGCTGTATGACTTGTAAGTCCTATGTTCAAGACGGTTTTTTTTTATGTACAGCTTGGAGTTTCTATGAATTCACTTCTCGTCATTAAAAAAAGAGCTGAAATGTATTAATTTTAAAATTTCTGAGTTTGTATTGTGTATTTTTTTTGCTTAAATTAGTGGGGTATGTTTAACTTGTGATATTTTGTCTTCTCTTTGAGTTGAAATGATATGAACTGTTTTATGAGTTTTGTAATGTTATGATATGTTATGTGAGTTTTGAAAAGTAATGATAAGTTCAGTGTTTTCAAAAAATATTGTTCTTGAACAGGGCTCATACCGGTCAGGGAAGTCAAGGAAAAGTCAGGGCGGATAAAGAAGGGTCTGGATGGAAGTCAGGGAAAAGTCAGGGAAATTTGTTTTGGGTCAGTGAGAAAAAATTAAGGTGAGAACAGAAGCTGTCCATAGTTCCGTAGCGTCGGCACTTATTCTCCAGGTCACGCTGCAGCCACTTTTGTTTATCCGAATAAAGATATATTGTATTTTATTAACAGTGATCATCTTATTTTCGCGCCCTGGTTTTGCTATATGTAATGTACAACGGGCTCCTCAAAACTAGAAAAAAGTGAGGGAAAATTGCAAATTTCTGGTCTGGAAGTAAGGGAAAAGTCAGGGAAAATGGGAATTGGGATCTGGTATGAACCCTGTTGAATTTTTAATTTCTGACTTGTTTTTACTGATTTTTGGGAGATTAAGCCAAAATTTTTGTGGTATATCCCTTTATAATATAGGGGAGTTTTATTTATAAAGTGTGCATTTGTATAGCAATGTAGTGTGCCTGCGCCTTTCAACAACCAAAACTTTGTTGGAGGAAAACAGAAAATTATAATTGATTGAAAGAAAAAGGGAACATTTAGAAGTTTAGTGTTATTATTACAGCAGGCTTTGGTCACCATTGCTTTTGCATGTTTTCGCTACGTCTCTACCTGTGCTTACCCCAAAACAAGGTCAAATTTTTAGTCAAATTAAGCATTTAAGTTACCAGATTCTGTGAAAACTGGCTGGTCATTTAGCTGGGGTTCCAGACCATGGGTCCTTTTGAACGCCCATTTTAGATGCTCTAAATGCTATTTCCTTTCTTATTAGAGAAACACAGTAGCCTACTTCCCTTCTGCAGAGGTCTGCCTCAGAAATTTACTAGCACAACATGTTAAATGGTGTACCTGCACCAGAAAACTGGATTTGCATCATATCAGTGAATGGTCCCTCCCAGTAGGTTTCAGTGCCATTAACATGATAAGAAACTGGCAATCTACAACATTCTTTATGTGACCTTCACTTGTTTTTCGTTTAGTATCAGGCGTCGCACATTTCTCACGTGAGCGCTCACGCGTACTTAACTTTACACATTTCAGGACACAGGCTCCGTGAGCTGAGCAAAGTGCTCTCCGTGCGTGCATGCGTGCGTGCGTGCGCGCGCATCGCTAACTTTGCAGACCTCGGCTCCAGGGGCGGTTTTATATCCGGGTGACGCGAGGGGCTATGTTCTGTGGGTTGCCTGCACACAGGGGGTTCGCACCTCACATTGCCTACCTTTCAGGCGTCTCCCAGGACCCTGCTCGACTTGCGCCTCGGCCTCTGAGCCCCCACCGGTTGCGCGCCTCGTTCAACCCCTCACCCCCGTCGCAACGAATGTGTCATGCGGGAGGCACTACGGGTGCCTGGTGCCTGCTCAGTGACCGCGTGCAGCAGGCGCGAGGTGAGGAGAGTGGTCCTCCCGCCTGCATGGCAGCCCCCTACCGGTCAGATAGGTATGGTCACCTTACATCGGTCACTGACCGGCAGCGCGGTCGAGGCGGTTGGACTAAAACGAGGAAAGTGCTCATCTCTGCTAGCCGGCCCTCGACACCGACGAGAGGGCCCTCGTCGGGTACTTGCGCGACAACCCGACGCCCGAGGCTCGAAGGCTCCTCGAAGGACGAGGTTGACTACTCCGAGGAAGTGTCTCGGTCTCTCTCATTTATTGGGCACTTTCACAAAGTTTTCCGCACTGCCTTTGCGGATCATTCTTGAGTGTGCGCCGTCTTCTGCATCTACTCCACTTGCCGCTCAGATTCACTTCTTCACGCGACAAGAGCGCACATGACTGTGCCAGACCAACAACAATAGCGGATCAATTGGTGTAAATTGAATGCACAGTCTCCAGAAACGGCTTGACTCTAAGTGAGTGAGTGAAGTAAACTTACTTAACTCAGCTTAAGTCACAGAAGAGCACGCTTACTTTCAAAGAACGCTCACGACGCTGGACTTCCCTGGGCGGAGGTCGGGCGGGGGGTAGGCTGTCCCATTTTGAGGTGTAAGGTCACGGATTTTATCGGAACCAGGTTGAAATGATAGTTTTCGTCGAGCTCTTTCCAACGAGCACCCGCGCAGCGCTGTGCGACGTCGGGAACCATACGCAAGTCGCAATTTAAGATTTTGTCTGTTTTGACGCGAAGTTCCCACTTTTATGTTTGTTGCTCTACTACACAGCGGCTACGCAGCCGGCGATGGAGCTGCGCCGTCCGCAGACACCCTAGGGTGAGTACTTGACGTTAGGCATGTCACCAGTGTCGCGAGTCGCACCGTTACAGACTGGCACCCTCAGATGTAACGCTTTAGTATCGGGGCTATAGCGCCGTTCAAAATTATCGTTTGGATACCGTGTTAGCGCGAGAAGGCAGCTAATAGTAAGTGTTATCGATGGACGAAAGCGCATCAATAACATTTGCAGGCATCATATGAAAACACCGAAAAAAACTGTTTTTTGCCTAAAACCGCCTGTTGACTATGCAATCTCAAACCATGCGTGGGCACGAATTGCCTAGTTGCAGGCGGAATTAGAGGAAAAACAGTTTTTTTCGGTGTTTTCATATGATGCCTGCAAATGTTATTGATGCGCTTTCGTCCATCGATAACACTTACTATTAGCTGCCTTCTCGCGCTAACACGGTATCCAAACGATAATTTTGAACGGCGCTATAGCCCCGATACTAAAGCGTTACATCTGAGGGTGCCAGTCTGTAACGGTGCGACTCGCGACACTGGTGACATGCCTAACGTCAAGTACTCACCCTAGGGTGTCTGCGGACGGCGCAGCTCCATCGCCGGCTGCGTAGCCGCTGTGTAGTAGAGCAACAAACATAAAAGTGGGAACTTCGCGTCAAAACAGACAAAATCTTAAATTGCGACTTGCGTATGGTTCCCGACGTCGCACAGCGCTGCGCGGGTGCTCGTTGGAAAGAGCTCGACGAAAACTATCATTTCAACCTGGTTCCGGCATATCGACTTTTTTTTGGGACAGCCTAGCGGGGGGGCGCGTGGGCGAGCGGATGTTACCATAGGGGTCGCGGGAATGCGTGGCGGCGGAGAAGCCCGTGGTCTGGGTGCTGCAGGACGAGGCTGTGCTGCGCGTGGCACGGGCACCGACGTAGTCATTGATGCCGACGATGCCCGCCTCGGGCGTGCTGCTGCGGCTACGGACTGGGGTGACGGGGACGGGGGCAGCTCTGAAGCAGCTGTTAGGTTTTAAGAAATCATTAAACGTGACAAAGATAAAATCGACAGATACAATGTAATTGAAAACATAAGGTGAAAGTACCCCGGATGTTATCAATTTCTGTATTCACAAGGTGCAGCATTTTCGTATTCATCCTGATTTCCTCGCGCAACTCCTCCGGAATCAGCTCTAACTCTCTTTGACAGCGTCGGATGACAACCTGAGTGCAGGAAGTCTCCGCATTCGGTAGTTAACAGTACTAGACGTCGCACGAACAAGGGGGGGGGGGGGGGGGGGGCAGCCCCTTGCCATTAGCTCCTAAAATAACCGAGTCACTTCCAGTGGCATTACTAGGGCTGCTGAAAGAGGGGTGCGAGGTTTTGAAAGTTGCCTACTTTCAGTAACATTCTCATGCTACATTCATTTAAGCTTCGATATGCGAGAGCGTATGCGAAGGCGTTCAAGCGTAAGCGTGAAGCGTTGCCTGAGAGCGGATCCTCGGAAGACCAGGGGGGGGGGGGGGGGGCTGCAAACGTCCTTTTCGGGGTACGCTTTACGCTTACGCTTTTACGCTTTCGCATACGCTCTCGTATATCGAAGCTTAGTGAACATAGCACCAATGTTATAAGAAACGCTTACTTACTCGCAGATAGTTCGCAATCTGTATGAGCTCTCTTATACTCATACAATTCATTAATGGAATGTCTGCCATCTTGGCAGCTCGATACAATGGCACTTCCCTAGTAACACAAATGTATCGGGCGGCTCTCGCCTGACTACCGCCGGGCGACTAACATTTAACGCGGCGTTAACGCCGGCGATGATCTGACGTTGTACGAAATGGCACTAATGGCGTTACCGCCACGGGCTCGCCTTACTTCAGCGCGGATTCAACGCCAAACATTATCGCTACAGTAACGCCATACGTCATTGATACTGTAACGCCGGGCGGTAACGCAGTGACATGCGGAGTGGCACTGTCGGCAACAGTGAGGCGACTAGCAAAGGACCTGGACAACTGTTGTGACATTGTCGACCGGGCGGCTGTTGTTCAGGCGTTAGCGGGACGAGAATGAGGCGTCAACCGTTAGGCAACAGACTAAACCCGAAAAAAAAAATTGAAAAGATGCAGGATTAGAACCTGGACAACTCGTGGTACAACTCCACGCCCTTGCCGCCTGAGCTAAGCGCTTCTCATGGGAAGAACGGTGTTCGGTACGGTTCCTAATCTAACTCGGGACAGAGAGTCACTCGTTGTCGCGGCCGGTTTAACGCCCCACGATCGCCGCGCTGCAGCGCACGGCAGCTCACCACTTCCACTTTGCCAACCAGCGAGAGCCAGAAATATTCTAAGTACCAAAGTTTCTCGGCCCGATCCACCTCTACTCCGTCGTGTGGTTAACGCCCCGGCAATTGCCGCCCGGGCGACATTGTGGCGTCGAAACCAGCTAGCGATCGCCAAGTTGCATATCGGCGATCTCGGTGCAGTCCCCTCGTGATCAGGTGTGGAGACGGAGGTCTCACGCGGTTGACCAAAAGATATCAGCGGGGCGCGTGGCGCCAGCCCAATCGCGCCGCATCAACGGAGCGGCGAGGCCTGCCCTGCGTACAACGCACCGTTCACCCCCTGCTCCCGCGCTTTCAGGAGTTGCCCGAACACTACAGCAGCGATGTTCGCAGGCAAGAAGCTTTCGGGCGCGTTGATACGTAAACGCCACGAAATCGCCGCGCTGCAGTTCTTAAGAGAATCGGGGAAGCAATAATGAGAAGTCAACAAGCGGCGGTGCTAAAAAATCGATACACGACATTTGTCGCCAAATTCACCCTGCTGCGTTGACGTATGCGCGACAATCGCCTGGGCGTCAACGCGGGGTTGACAAGTGGCGTGAATCTTACGGCCGACGAAACTCTTAACCGACCAACACCCGCCTCGCTCCCGCCGCAGCGAGACCCGCTTTAGCATTGCCGAGGCATTAACTCGAATCGGGAACGAACAGCTCACTGAGGAACAGTATTGAAACGTTCTCGCCGCATCAACCGCGAATCGGGAACCGCCACGGCGTTAGAGTGGCGTCGGATGCGTTCTTCTGAACGCCCGACATTTAACTGGGCATTAACGTTCCATTGACGACACCTGATAGTTGCTAAGGCAAGAGTCGGGCAAGAGTCAGGCGGTCGACGCGCGGGCGACTATTGGGCTCCCGAGCGGCGAGAAGGAGGCGAGTCTCGCTCGACGGTTCAGTGTTACTAGGGTTGTCCGACCTAGGAAACGGTGCGATGCACGAGAGGTCGGACCGGACATTTACCCGGCAACCCGGAGGTCAGTGGCATTACCCTTGTATTACCTAAGTCCGCACACGCCCACGTGACTGCCTACCCTCCAGGCGCACCTAGCCACCGCTCGCCACGTTCATTCACTCTCCGAGCCGTTTACACGGCTTACACATTTTGGACTTGCCTACGACCCACCGACGTGACCCGGCTCGCGCGGCGGGCGCAGCCAACACGTCCTAGGGACGAAATTCAGACCATGGCGGGTGAGGCCTTCCTGGTGCTGTCGCCAACGCCGAGGCTGCACCGGGCTGAGCCGTGTCACGCCCTTGCGTCAACCAGCACTCTTGACGAAGTTCTCACGGCTTAGCGGCGCTGCACATCAAGGGCGTGGACCTTCAGGAGCCGCCCGCCGACCCTATACGAGATCTCAGCTAACCGACGACATTGACGCGTGCCGAGTGAACGCCCGCCGACGCCCGCCAGCCAGCACAGCAGCTCCTCCGAGGCAGCTGTGACCGGCTGTGCCTATTGCGACCGCCCCGCCCACTACCGAAGCCAGTGCAAGAAGCGTGTCGGGGACCGCGGGCGAAGCAAGCGTGTAACTACAACGACGAGCGCCGCCATCAGCCTTTCGGGAAATGGCCTGGAACCGCCACGACGACGGCCACCTCACCGGCTACGGTCAGCCGAACTATCGGGCGAGTCCTCAGTGCTGCCCTCCTCCAAGGCAGCACACCGGGCCTACGCTGATCCCCCGGGTCTCCTGGCAGATTGGAGGCTGTAATTCGGATAGGCCGCATCGTCTCCTAGTGAACCAATAAAGGCACAGCCCCACCGTCCTCAAGCGCGGCATGCTGCTCGACACGCCGCCTGCCTCCCCCGTACTCCGCATGCGCAACGCCGGCAGCGCTGCCCCTCTGTCCAGCCTGTACGGCCCGCGGCGAGTCTAACTCCCCCTGTGAGACACCACTATCGCCATGCAGGTCAACGAGGGTGAGATCCACGACGCCTGCCTCCAAGCCGTCGCTGGTGCACGAGCCACAGGCGCACGCGCGCGCACACGAACGGACCGCTGACGGCGGGGCTCAAGCTGCGTCCAGATTCGTGGGTGTCTTGGATGTCTGCGTCTACTGGTATGAGAAAAATCGGGATTTGGACCAATCACAGCCATCTATGTCTTAGCTGCAGCCCTGGTTCATGGAGCCCTGCACAGAGTGCACAGTGTTCAGAAAGTCGCAGGAGGCAGGCAGGCCGCCGCCGGCACTTCCGCAGATGGGCCAAATCAGGGAGAACACGACAAGCGGTGCCCCGCGCCGCCCCTGGCCGCCCCGCCCTGTCTCCAGCTACCGCTGTAACTAGGCCCCTGACCTACCCCCATCCCGCCACTCTAACACTTTCTCTCCCTCCCTTTCCCCTTTCCCCTCCCCCCACCATCGGCACTAGGAGGGCGTGATCGTGGACCTCAGCTGAGGCGTGCCGCGGCCAGGGCAGGCGCGCCGACTGCCGAGTCCACGCTGCGTCAGGTGATCTTATCACCTACAAGAAGTGGTCGCACATTTTTTTTTACGAAACGAAGAAGCTCCAGCTTGACGAGATGCATGGAGGGGTGACAAGTTTGAGCCCGGGGTTCAATTCCTGGCAGAGTAAACATACTTTTTTTTCATTTTGGAGGCTTGATTTTTTTCGTATTTTTCTTCCGGTAGAGGTCGTTTTTCTGAATCCAGTCATATTTCTATGATCGCGATCGGATGAAAAATGGCCGAGCTATGAGCAAAAAACTGTAGAAATTTCTGAAACTTGTCCGGGCCGTATCTCCGGCAATATTGGTCGTACAGAGCCCCGTTTTTTTAAAAAAGACTTTTTTTTGAAAGACCTTTCGAAAGAAAAAACACCCAGGTCGATATCTCAGACCGTTCAGGAGATATGGCAAAACTGCATTTTTTCAACTTCTTCCAAAAAGCCTTAGATGAGCAGTCGTACCCTTCCCTGCCCCGACGGCCGATGTCGGCTGAAACTTTCAGCTCCGATTTCTCCGATACAAAATAACGCACACAGTCGAGGGTGGTATCAAAAGTTGCGTCTTGACTCAAGGAATCGACCCCAGTGCCGTTTTTTACTTACTCTGGGGTATTTTGGATTTGAGAGCCGAAATAAAAAAGTGCGTCGTCTACAGGGCTCGCGCGTTTCCCGCCGAGCCCGGGCGCCGCCTGCTAACGGTATTTCGGTTCAAAATTATGACTTCGTGTTTCTGACGATGTCCGATCTAGAGAAAGGTTCATTTTCTTTGTCAAGTAAGCCCAGGGGCACACCACTGTAAAACAAATTTGAAAAAAAAGACACTGTGGTTAGACTCCTTTGGAAACCACGTTCATTTCCCAGTTTTCACAGCAACTGGGAAAATGTTATTTTCCTATATTCTCAATGATTTAAAGCACCTTAGCTTTCTCTGTAATAATTATGTTAAGACCCAAGACCCAAGCATTACTTGTCTCCGGTACCTTGTTATAGTAATTGACTGCATTTCCTGCGGCAATAACAACTGCCTATTCACTATGTCTGCACCTGCACATTCAGTTTCTGAACAATATAAATTTGTGAAGATACCTCAGACGAAAATGAAGTGAGTTGCCCTCCATTATCTCTGCTTTCTCTCCAGTTTATGTTTATTGCTGCTCTGAGATGGAAAATTTCCTCATTACCTCAGGAAAGTGCCAATTATTCCAAGTCAAGAAAGATGTGTTGAGATGACATTCCTCAGATCTATTTTAATAATTGGCTGCAGCCAACAGCAAAGTACATTGCTATTTTTTTATCACATTCAGGGAATTCTTTCAAGAAAATAAAACTCGTTCTACACTTAGGTTTTATTCTATCAAAGTAAAAGAATATTGGTACGGATACACACATCACCATTTATTAGAACATTGCTGAAAGTGTCTTAAAACTACTTCAGTCATGTACAAGCAGAAAAAGTGTCACTTGACTAAAAAAAAACACAAAAAAACCTAAGGATCTTAAGGAATACGAAACCATTAAAAAAAGTCATTTTAAACAGACTTGATATTAAGAAGACTCATGATAATAGAAATAAAATTAGTACAATGATGTAAGAATAGTTGTAAAACAAAACAGAATTTATGATTCGTTGACACTTGGCATAAAACAAACAAGTCAAGCAATTGAAACATAAGTCCAGCAAAGAAGCTTGGTAATAAAAATAAAGATGTTTAAATTCTAAAACATACTCAAGGAGAAGGTATGAGTAAAACATCACAAGTAACACTAGTAGAAAGTAAGGTTGATTTTCCAATTTCACAGTCATGCCAAACCAATAATGTTTCTCTAATTAATCAAAAATCTTTAACTCCAGCACTGACAAGACTAACTTTGTGCAGTATGGACACTTGAACATACAAGATGAGGAGGGTTCCTTGGCCTCCAGCTTGTTCTTACATTCTTCACAGAACGGATAGTGGCCACAATCAAACCCAAAAACTTTTGCACAGGGCCCTTTGCAAACACCGCAACGCTTAGCGGCATCTATTTCGTCTGCAAAGTAAATTAGTTCAAGTAAAAACTCAATGTCTAGCTGCACAGGGAATATGCGTATGATGGCAGTTCCAAATCGGAACAAGTCATAAAGTCAATGCTCCCATTAGCAATGAATTTAAGCATTAACGGATCAAAAGAAAAGCCATGATTTAACAGACTTACCATCACTATCATCGCTCATTTCCATGACACCATTGTTTGCGTTATATGAGGAAGTACTCGGTGTTGGATCTGGATATGGTGCTGAGACTTGAGAAGTACCTAGATTAGTGACTACTGTTCCAACTGTTGCCCCAGATGAGGTTCCTGCCACAACATAATTGGTTGCCAAGTCAGATGCAGTTAATGTGCTTTCTTTAGCAGCAAATTTATCAGCAATGTGCTCAAGGGCCGTAGCAATTCGTTCCAACACTCCAAGCACTGTTAAAGACCAGAACAATTTCAAAAATTAGTAAATTATGAGTTTAAATTTTTCTGCGCAGAAGCAGAAAAGTTTAGTTTCATACTTAATGGGCTATCTTCTATTGTTACGTAATTTGGAAGTACAGCTGTACCATGATGCTCAATTTGCTCAGTTTCGGTTTGTACTGCTACTTGCTCTTTCATATTAACGAACGATGCCACAGGCTCCTCTACTCCAGATGAAACTGATGGAGCAATAACTTCACCGGTTAGTCCAGCCGCTTCTCCAGCCGTCAAACCTGCCCACTTGGCCTCAGCGGCCTTGAAAGCTTCTGACTTCTGATGCATAACCTGAGAGACAATCAGAACAAACAAAAAGAGAAAGTGTGGCACCAGGGCAAACCCTACGTGCGAATGACGGGTGAAGTCTCTAATACTTACGGATGCTAACTTTAACTAAACCGTTAGGAAATATAACAAAAGCGGAATGCGAGCCAATTCCCACCGAAATGAAATGTGGACTGTGGAGTAATATGGAGGAGTCCAGTCTAACGAAGACGTCCGCTAGGTAGCGCCTGCTCTGGGGGTTGGCCCAGGCTGTTTGCACGAACCCGTAGCCTTCATTCGTTGGTGACCTCGACGTTTGAAACTTTTTGGACACAGATATATCTATGTAGCACTTCACAAAAAAAAATTCGAGCCTAAGCGCTTTTTCTTCATTTTTTAAAAATTCGAAAAGCGATTTTTCCCATAAGAGGGGGGGTCTTCTTTCTATATGGCTTCGGCTCCCATAAGAGCCCTGTATAACTTGTCCACTGTCATGGCCGCCAACAAATGAAGGCTACAGGGGTTAAGTAGGGTCACCGCTGCTAATACCTCAATAAATTTTGAAGAAAGAAGTATTTTAAATAAATTTACAGGACAAAACTCCCTCCTTACTTTGTACTTGCACCTCCTTGATTGAAGGAGTAGCCCATCTACGTTCCTTATCATCGTTCCAGTTTTCACAAAAACTGGCAAGCAGACAAAATCCTTAATAATAATAATAATAATAATAATAATAATAATAATAATAATAATAATAATAATAATAATAATAATAAAAAGGGCTAGTGCCACATAAATTGCTGATATCTCAATACTGTTGCAGCGCAGGCTGAGATCAGCCATGCACTTCAATTGCTCTTGAATTTTCCAGTATACTAGAATTTCTGTCCTACGCCTTATTTCGGACGTTACCGCTTCAACCGTAACTGAACGCTTATGACTCCGCTATGTAATATTCTTGAATTTTATTTTATTTCGTTGAACGAAGCCAATTTATTCAACCCCTTCATCAAATTTGTTGACAAATTAAAGTTTAAGTGACCAGTTTCTACAAAAACTGTAAAAACTGGACTGTGGGTTCAGCGGGCCACAAATGAGTCGTATTCAAAAATGATTTTAGGTGAGCCGAATGCTCCAATTTTCAGTCTTAGAGGTTGTTAAATTTTGAAGCTGTGTGCAAAAAGACTGCTCACCTAGCCAAGAGGTATGGTTTATGATGTAGTCTTGGAATCTTCAACAGTGATTTAAACAAAGAATACTGGTATCTCTTTATTACACGAAAGGTGAAAAAAAATAAAAACAGCATGAAAAACACAAGCAAATATGAGGAATTACATGAGGAAAATGTACTACACTTAGAGATGTTAAGAATAAATGCAAGTAAAAATCAGTCAGAACTAAATGTTAACATTTGTCTATTTCAGCCACCCATCCACAAGGTCATAGCAATCATCATCATAGCACTTAGCTGGTCTCTTCAGATTCATCCACTCCATGCGTTTCTTGTTAATACACTTAGGACAATAAAAACCGTGACCACATGGCACGAAAGCAAAATTGCCTTTGTAAATTCTACAGCAACGACAGTCGTCCTTTTGATCAATAGCAATGACCACTTTAGTCTCATCAAGAATCTTGGGAATAGTTGAAAGATAGTTTTTCATCTTCTCCTGCTCCTCTAATTCCTTCTTCGAAGGACGACCAGGTCCACCTAGAACAAAGGAAAAAAGGAAATATTAAGACAATACACTTCTGTTGACAAATTAAAATAAAATTACATTGGACAGAGGTCAGCTTACGTTTTTTCCCCTTTGCTGCAAATTGTGACGGAGACGGCTTAGGAAGAGTCTTGCATTCTGTAAAGATAAGAAGATGCAAAAGCTTAGTAAAAAATAAACTAATAAATGGATGAGGAAACAGATGCCAAGTACTAACTTTTCTTCGTTTGTTGAAAATCGCCCTCCGAGTCGGAGTCAGTGTCCCAAGGTGACTTGGTTGGCTGCTGGCTGAAAGCTGGGCCTGTGACAAAAACACAAGTGACAAGGTTGTGCACTATGTATGAGCCTGAACAGAAAAACAAATTACGAAACGGTTCAACGTAATAAATAATCAAGTAATGAGGTGTATTTCTTTAATAAATGTGAACACAGGTTTCAGGTTTTCACACACTGAGACTAACATGTACACTAATAAAGCAAGGAAAAGTACGTGAAAAACTGACTTGTTGGCATAGGAGTACTAAAGTCAGACAGCTCTGAAACTAATTGCAAGTTTGATTGTGGATGATAAGTACTACTACAGTTTCAGATAGAAAAAGTTAATTATTCTTGACTCACCAGGCATGGCCATAGGTTGGCCCCAAGGGTAGAACATCTGCGGTCCCCATTGCATCATCTGAGACGAAGCACTCCCGGCTGCCTGTAATCCAGCGACAGAAGACTTGAAGAGAAGATAAAACAAAGTACGAAATGTAATATTCCTAAAATTTAAAAAAAGAGTTATGCACGATTGATTTAGAAGCTCTCGACTTTAAGTTGTTATTAATTCAATCTCTGAATTCTTGTTTCTGAATTAAATGTTTAAGAACCAAACCAAAATGGAGCAAAATATTCCGCAGCGGGGCATGTATAACTTCTACAATGAAGCCAGCGGATTTGTAAGTAAACTTTTCGTAGAATTTAAAAATTAATAAGCTGAGCTACCCCTCCTAAGACGGGATGAATAGAACAAGAAAGAGACTGACGTGGGGGTTACGGGAGAGACATTGAATGTGAGAAAAACCAGAAGGACCACTCTTTACTACAATGACAAAGGAATCACTTTAACGTTTTCAGAAGATGGGTAGAAAGTTCGAGCACGAGGAGCGCTGGGTAGAGAGTTCGAGCACGAGGAGCGCATGGCAGCATAACCCTCCTCCATCTGCGGGTAGGACTAACGATGAGATCAGAGGACATTCTTTGATTCCTACTGCTGATATTGAAAAAAAGGTACTCACGGCTGCAGGAGCACTGTGCCTCTTGTTCGGTTTCGCCATTGCGGTCGCGGAAAACAGAGAATAACCTTCACAGAGCCACAGAAAGAACGATAGACAAGCAGCAGTGACGACGTCGTTACAGGAAGTGAAGCGCGAGGCAGGCTGGGCAGGGGCGGGGCTGGGCAACGACAGTGCTACCGTCGTGGAAAACGGGTGACTTTAGACGCATATTTTTCGAGAAAAAGAACGGAAATCAGGACCTAAGCAAGTTTATTTTTTCAAGCTTCTTCACAATTTCAACCGAGCGGTTTTGACGTTACATTTTTGGCACTCTTGAAATGCGATTTGCGAGTGAAATTAAAGCTCAGTATGACTGATTCCGGTTTAGATTTCTTCTTTTCTTCTCTCTTTCTCTACGCACGCCAACTGTAGCACCGTGTCATCCCGATTTCCGCTTTTCGCTCGAAAAAGAAGGCTAAGAAGAAATTAAAATGTATTGACTGTACTTGAGCTCGCTCATTGTGGCACCTAATGTATGGACTTGTCAATCATTCTCATTCTCCGCCTGAATTGTCCGTAATCAATACCTCTAATACAGACAGAGTAATGGCAACTCCAACTACGAAGTATCGAATCAAGAGGTATTTAAAATACAGAGCCTAACCGTTGTCTGTTTTATTATTAGTATTAATTTTAAAGAAATCAGCTATTGAGGTTAATGTCGTTTGTATAAAAAGACAAAAACGTGCTTTCTCTTACTATACTTCGAATTTCTTGTATTGCAGTGCTTTTATTTTGTTGTTGTTATTCTTAAAATAGGAAATAATACTTATTGCACCTTTTAACGATACGGTTATGTTTCGCCCCGGTGTACCGTTAATCACATATTTGGACGTTCTACGTTTTGGATTTTCTCTGTACAGGGACATCAAGGAGTTCATGAAATGCCCACCCCACGGAATATTTGGGGTTCCTGATGAAGAAGATTTTATGGTGTTTCATGCAATCATAGTAGGTCCAGATGAAACTCCGTATGAAAAGGGTTTATTCTACTTTGTCGTCACTTTTCCCAACGACTACCCACACAGCCCTCCTTCTGTAAAATTTATGACCACTGGGGGAGGGACAGTCCGCATGAACCCTAATTTGTACAGCTGTGGCAAAGTATGCCTCAGCATTTTGGGGTGAGAGTTTATTACTGTTGATGTGCTGTTAAAATTATTAAGAGTTTGTGACGCAAAAATTTTTTGGTCCTAGGACTTGGTCAGGCCCTTCCTGGAGCGCAATACAAAGCCCATCCTCTGTGCTTATTAGTATCCAATCTCTCTTAAATGAGAACCCATACCATAATGAGCCAGGCCATGAAAAGGTGAGTGATTTAGATGTTGTCTTGAATGTGATTTTGTGATTGAAAGAAATGGACGGTACGTAAGATATCTCTTCACTGTTCTGCAGGAAAGATTTCAAGGTGCATCACGCCAGTACAATGAGGTGATCATCCATGAAACTCTACGGGTAGCAGTTGTGGGTATGGTTAGAAATGACAGTGGCTTAAATATACCAATTGCTCTAGAGCACCTTGTGCAGCAAGAATTCATGCGAAATATTGAATTTTACGAAATCCTAGCAACTCAAAAGTCAGCACTATCTGGAAACATTATACTGGTAACAACATTATTTCCTACTTAGCGACAGGAAATAGTTTTTTAGTACGTCATAACAATAATGCCTTTGTTTTACAGGACCCACTTTTCCCTTTACCAGTTGAATCAAGTTTCAAGTATAATGAACTCTTACTGGATTTACAAAGTCTAAAGAAGCAGTTGGGTGGCTGACTTAATCTGAAATTTCTCACACCTTCTCCTTGAGTATGTTTTAGAATTTAAACATCTTTATTTTTATTACCAAGCTTCTTTGCTTGACTTATGTTTCAATTGCTTGACTTGTTTATTTTATGCCAAGCGTCAACGAATCATAAATTCTGTTTTGTTTTACAACTATTCTTACATCATTGTACTAATTTTATTTCAATTATCATGATTCTTTTTTAATATCAAGTCTGTTTTAAAGGACTTTTTGCTATGGTTTCATATTCCTTTTGATCCAAAGTTTTAATAGTCACGTGACACTATTTTTGCATGTACATGCCCCAAGTAGTTTTAAGACATTTTCAGCATTGTTTAAATAAATGGTGATGTATGTATTTGTACCAATATTATTTAAATTTGGTAAGTTAAACCTGAGTGTAGAACAATTTTTATTTTCTTGAAAGAATTCCCTGAATGTGATAAAAAAAATAGCAATGTACTTTGCTGTTTTCTGCAGCCAATTATTAAAATAGATTGAAGGAATGCCATCTCAACACATCTTTCTTGACTTGGAATAATTGGCACTTTCCTGAGGTAATGAGGAAATTTTCCATCTCAGAGCAGCAATGAACATAAACTGGAGAGAAAGCAGAGATAATGGAGGGCAACTCATTTCATTTTCATCTGAGGTATCTTCACAAATTTATATTGTTCAGAAACTGAATGTGCAGGTGCAGACATAGTGAATAGGCAGTTGTTATAGCCGTAGGAAATGCAGTCAATTAGTATAACAAGGTACTGAAGACAAGTAATGCTTGGGTCTTAACATAATTATTACAGAGAAAGCTAAGGTACTTTAAATCATTGAGAATATAGGAAAATAACATTTTCCCAGTTGCTGTGAAAACTGGGAAATGAACGTGGTTTCCAAAGGAGTCTAACCACAGTGTCTTTTTTTAAAATTTGTTTCACAGTGGTATGCCCCTATGGGCTTACTTATCAAAGAAATGAACCTTTCTCTAACTTGAAGAAATGCTGTTTGTAAGACTAGCCGTTTTCATTCAAGGTTTCGTGGCTTGATGCCAATTTGGTTGCCTACCTACAAGATGTTTCCCTTGTAATCGCTATCCTTATGACCACTTTCTTTTATCTTCAAGCACCTTTAAAAACCATTCCATGCATCCCATTACTATAATTTCCAATTCCATTTCGAATCCTACAATTACCTACAATCGTTCCAATCTTTAATCATTACGCGACTTTACATTTTATAGTTGGGCAACTCTCTCTCCCCCTGAATGTGCATGTCATAGTTTATGCACGGGCCCTAATGGCAGTCTCTTGCCAGTTGGTGCGCTTTTGATCGAAAAGAATTGATCCACCTGTAAAGATAATCCAGAGATTACACTCACAAGATCTGCCTGGCGGGTGGCACCTGGCATAGGCAACATCTATTCATCTTTGCATGCGTGGCATATCCCGAGACTGACAGGCGGCCAACAGTTCCCCTCAACATATGTGGCCCCAAAGGAGTTGGCAGTCCGTCCGGGCCATTAGCCTTGTACGCTCTGCCTTGCTGATGGTTTTGGGCGGTCTGGGGCTTTCCCCACTTCAAGTGGAATAGTCATCACTGCTCAGTAACTCCTAAGTGAGTTCCCATGGCAACAAGAACTTGTGATTAAAAATTTGCTCTCTTACTACCCAGAAAATTCTGTGATGAGTAACCGTAACCGTCCTGAGACCTCTGGGGGAATTCCCATGGCGAGACTAGTCGCTCTGCGAGATGCACTCGCCTTCCTCGAGGTAAGAAGGCTCGTTAAGGTTTAAGGTGCTCACGGGTGCGTCATTTAACTAGGCATTGTTATTGACAAAGAGGCTGATCCTGGGTCCCAAAAGCGACAGGCGTTGCAGATCTTTATTGGATCTTGTTTATGTTAATAATTTATTACTTCCTTGGTGCCATTTTTGTAGTCTAAAACTTGGCGCGTTTGATAATTCCCACACTCTTCCTCCATTACAAGTTCTCTTCCCGCATTCCTTGTGTTGCTTTTGTTTTACTCATTTGGCCCGTTTACTCTATGTCCCCTGGTTTACTCAACATCGTTCACGCGCATCCGATCTGTGCCTCACTTTTACCATGCCGTTTCTATACGCAGGCTTGCCAACGCACAGGCGTAAACATAACACGTCTTAGAGGCACTCACCCATTTTAACCTAGACCTCAGCTGTATTTGTGAAGAAATTCTAATCAGCAATTATTTTTGCAGCAGTTCTGGCTGTACTCTAGTTGGAACATTATATCTCTGAATTTGTACGTCTAACTTAAAACTGTGCCATTGGGAAGGTTGGATCCCCATAAGTTGGGTCGTGATCTCCTTCGCTGGGTGTGCTCGACTCGATTGTTAAGGCTTCGCCTCTGATTTTTATTCAGATTTTTTATTTTTATCTCTTTAAAGGCTCAGCCAATAAGAAGCGGCTCAACAGCCGCCCGACCATCATTCGTAAGAACAAAGAGTTGAGTCGACCTACTGGGGTAAACGTCACAATTTAGCACATTTTTGAGCGGCCGGTCTCTTCACCCTCACCCACTCTAGGGGTTGCGCTGCCCGTTAAGGTATGCGTAGGGACTGCGGGGGGCGCAGTGTATTATCGATATTTGTGCTGTCACAGACGGAGATTTCGTTTGAGCGGAGGGAATTCGAACGGCGCCTGCATGAGGACCGCGTAAGAATGTTCCAGTACATTATACAGCTTGTGGACGATGAGATAGCGCTCGAGTCCGCAATGCCCCGCGATCTGCTTCATCCCATAGTCGAAGGTAACTAGACACCCATCCCAAGTGTGATGTGATTGTATTAACTATCGATTAACTGTTGAATATGGGTCAAAATCGATCCAAATTTACAGGGCCAAACATCAACCAATGACGATTTTCGTTTTTTTTTCTTTCTCAAATGATGCCTAACATAAGTTGACATATATGTAAAAATCTCAGGCCTGTGCGACCGATAGTTTCGGAGATATGGCCGATTGAAGTTTTTTTTTTTTGCATTTTCGTTCGTACCATTTTATCGCTTTTACCTAAAATCCTTCAAACGGGTCTGGAAGCCATACCAGTGGTCATAGAGCGTTGATACTCATATTGTACTCGTCGGAGAGATGCAAAAGGAATCAGATTCTGTCCTCGGATTCACGATACGACGTCAGGAACCGGCGCAAAGTGGCAAAAACGAGGAAAAACTGAACATTTATGACTATTTTAAGAAAAGGTTGAGCGCAGTCCAAATCGACTGTTTTTATGTAATAGACTGACGTATTCGACCCCACTGATCACGATTTCTGAGGTCCCGATGGTGGACACCCCCCTCGTTTAGGCGGTAGAGGAGGTAGAAATCTAAAAAGCAGAAATTTCCACTTATGCCTAAAACGAGCTGGGATTCGGCTCCAGCTGAAATAACTCGGAGTAAAATGGATTAGTTCCTGCATTTCTGTGACTAAACATCACATTTCAAGACCAAGACAGCCCTCAAGACTGTCTTTACTGGGAGGAAATTAGCGCCGCCGCCCAAGCGACACCAGTGGGGCGAAAAACGTATGCAGTGACCAGGCCCCGAGAGGGTAGGCAACCCCTCACGCTTGCGCGTCAGCAGTGCAGTATTCGAAATGAGGGACGGGAGCAATGGACGCCCCGGCCCGGCCCGGCCCCCTCCCCGGTCACTATACCTTACTCGCCTGCCACCGTGCCACCTTTGCATCTATACGCCCTGCTGCTCGCTTCGCGCGCTGGACCCGCCGGGCCCCGGGGCGGACACTCATATGTCCTACTCCCCGTCGTCGGGCACCTCGCCGAGGGACCCGATGCGCGCTCCGCGCACCTCCTGCACAGTACTGGGACTCATGACACTGAAAAAATCATTAAGGAAGTAACATCCTACATGGAATTGCACTTTAATATTATCATAACATTTTTGAAAAGTTACGTGCCAATAGTTTTTTTTTTTCAATTTCCTGAAAAGTATGGGTTTTGAACTTTACCCCTTGTTCCGCTTCACAGCAGATTTGTAATATGTGCGTGATTAAGGGGCGGGGGAGGGGCTAAAAAAAACGGACAAAAATGAGTGACGTGTTTTGTGCACGGCTCCTCATCCATTCAAAAAATAGAAGTGATCTTTTACAAAACTAACACTAAATGGGAGGTAGTTATAAAATTCAAGATTTGTTCACGTAGTGGGGAATGGAACGTTTCGAATAAATCTAAGAAGTCATTCCAGATTGGATGCAGAAAGATACGCAAACCGTAAGAATGAATCATACTGAATCGAGAGTAACTGACTTGAACGGACAAGTGGGCCTCTTTTGGCTACAGAGGCATGCAGGCGCGCCGTGCGGGCTCGCCTGGTCCACCAGCATGACGTGCTCGACCAGTCAGGCGACCAACTCCGGCTGCAGCAGTGCTCACTGCTCAGGCGCGGCGGGCCGGCGCCACGGCCGGCATTATAGTCGGTGCGGGGTGGGCGAGCTCGGCTCTACGGGCTCACCTTGATGAGCCGCGTGAGTGGCGCCTGTGGTTAGGCGACCCTATGTGTATTTGTGGATGGTGGAGTTGCGTACCCTGGAATCTACAGGTGCTGTGGGGAGTTCCGTGGCTAAGCATATGGGATAGTTATAGCAAACCACTGAGAAGGGTTGTGCGGTTTCCCTGCAGAGTTTTTCGTGATCAGTAGTTCATTCGATAGGTGATCCTATTTGATAATCCATAACAGAGGGGAGATCCTACCGTAACGTGACTAAAAATTATGATTGAAATTATGATGCCACCCGCACGTTGAGGAGTGAAGGTTGCTTGTGATTGCCAACGGATTGCGGGTGAATATTTCTGGACTGCCAAGATATACACCGAATTTCGTGAGATTGCTTCGGATTGCCTGAGATTGCGAAAGATTTCCTGAGAATGCGTCGGATTGCCTGAGATTGCGTCGGATTGCCTGAGATTGCGTCAGATTGCCTGAGATTGCGTGGATTTTCCGAGATTGCCGTCAACTACCGCAGATTGCCGCGGATTTCTGAAGATTGCTCTCGGATTGCTGCTAGGTGTAACACCGGATTGCCAGAGTTGAGGCCCCCTCGCTCCCAAGTCGGCCGTCGCGCGACGTGTACCCGACCAACCTGGACACGGGCCTCCCTCACGGACCTCCCTGACCGCCCCGGCGATGGAGTACCACGGCCCGGCCCCCGCCGCCCCACGCGAGCCGTGCCCAGCAGGGCGATTCCGCGCGCCGACTTCGTCTCTGTCCTTGTTGCACTCACGGGGCTGGCCCATAAGGAGTGAGAGAGAAGACACTACTGAACGATACCCTGAATCCGCCTGCAACGGGCCGCCGGAACGAGGTGCGAGCCAGAGTTTTCAAACGGGTGGGAAATGCACAGCCCGGCGGACCCGGTGCTCACTTGCTATTTTTCCCGACCCGACCCGTCCCGGCGCGCGCTGGTTCGGGAGGCCCGGGAAAGACGGAGCCGCGCTAACCCGGCCGGGACTGTTGGACCCGGCCGAGTGTGGTGGGGAGAGGTAGATCTGGGCGGAGCTGTAGCCGTACACGCCAGCACGCCTGAGCTGTGTGCGCGCGCGTAGGCTGGGTTGCCTACATTTAGGCGGATTTTACTCGCCTCGCTTCCTGCGCTCCGCGTTCTACTGCCCCGGGGACTTGCGTCCCACCCGCGCTCAAGTAAGAAAAGATTTAGTACGGGTTCTTTTTTGAAATTAATGAACATGGTTTTAATTGGCTACTTTACAAATGTATTGAAATACAAAATATTTCAGGACGACCTTTGATTGGCCAGAAAAGAATGCAAAAACAAAGTTTTATCAATAATATCAGCGGACAGTCTCGTCCTCCTTTCCTGAATGAGGAAACCGGCCGCACTGAAGACACGCTCACTTGGGGCGCTGGATGCTGGTTTTCCAAGCAAGCGGTGGGCCAGTTTTGCCAGCTTTCCAAGTGGCCTGCTTGGCGAGTCAAACTGCATTATTTTTAGTCACTGAACATAGATAAATCATAACTTTATTTTCAACTCAAATTAATTACCTCAGATTTCCAAAACATGAGCAAATTGTCAATTTCAATAAACGAACTTGCTCCTGATTGCAAATACCGATCTACCTCGTCAAGGTGACCAAGTCCTGGCTCATTTCCAGCAGTACACCACTTGTTGTACCGATCATCTAAACGAGGTACCTTCGGACTGGGCGGAGCGTCCACTGCCTCTTCATCTGACGGGGCGGCTATCATTGCCCGAACGGTGGAATAAACCTGTTATAAATAAATAAATAAATAAATAAATAAATAAATAAATAAATAAATAAATAAATAAATAAATAAATAAATAAATAAAAATAATAAAAATAATAATAAAGTAATAACCACCTCAGCACGCTCTTCCTCTCTTAACATCAGGAGATGTCGATACTGAGGCCAAAGGAAAGTCGCTATTTTTTGATCCATAGTAGGTTCCAATTTTCTAGCAACTGATGCGGACACACGAGCACGGAGGATAGTTTGCGCAGGGGTGTCCTCAAATACTGGATCGCAATGGTCTCTCAATCCACACGTAACCAGAAGCGCATAGGGAAGAGTGGGGTAGTTCTGTCCCTGTAACTTGTCTGTTTCTTCTCTAAACACGACTAGAAATTTGACAAGCCACTCCATGTCTGCAAGTACTATCCCGTCCAGACGGCTCAGCTCACCCTTTTCACGAAATAGTACTGTCACCTGCAAAATTAAAATGGAAAAAAAATTAGTTCTAGTGCAAAATTTTATAATAATAATAATAATAAATAAATAAATATTAAAAAAAAATTACTACGAAACGTAATAATGTACCTCTTCGTATAGCTGGATAAAAGATTCAAGCATGGTACACAGTGAATTCCACCGCGTATCACATTCCTGCTTGACCATTTTAGAAAGACGGGTGGATAATGATGATGTTTTTAAATATTTGACAACCTCCTTGCATTTTTTAACCTGAATCAATATGGAACAGAGCTCTCGTTCCTCCGCTAGGCGCTGCTTGAGAGTTGCGGAGAGATCGCTGTCTTCATGGTTCACTTCCAGAATGTCAGGCAGTTTTTCCAGGTCAGCACCAGACACGGAACCCGTCTTGTCCAGTGCTTTGACAACATTCAGGATTTCTCGTGCCGTGTCTGCATTGTCAACAATGTAGTCCGCCAAAGCATCCAGGCCTAAGAACTGCAGCACAGAAACAACCTAAAACAGACGAGACAGTAAATATGAGTAGGCTAGGGGGGGTGGGGGGGTTGGCGTCGAGGGCGGGGAGGGGGGGGGGTGCACGGAGGGCGCGGATTATACGGGTGCGAAAAAAGGACGGGGCAGCTCGGCACGGGCGGCGCGGGGCGGCGCGGGGCAGCGCGGGGCGGCGCGGGGCGGGGCGGGGCGGGGCGGGGCGGGGCGGGGCGGGGCGGGGCGGCGCGGGGCGGGGCGGCGCGGGGCGGCGCGGGGCGGCGCGGGGCGGTGCGGGGCGGCGCGGGGCGGCGCGGCGCGGGGCGGCGCGGCGCGGGGCGGCGCGAGGCGGGGCGGGGCGGCGCGGGGCGGCGTGGGGCGGATCGAGCACGATGAAATCTGGATGGCTGTACACGGGACGCGGGTCGCGGCAGTGGGTGTAAAGACGGCGGGCAGGCAGTGAGGTGAGGTGGGCCGGAGGTGTAGCACTGATAATTATAGACTTACCTTTTTCTGATGTAGAAGCACTGACGAGAGCATTGCACCATACATTAGTGGTCCTTTCTTGGCGGTCTCGATGCTTTTCTGGAGCGCGCCGAGCTTCACACCCCCTCCCACTTTGCGCGATGGCGTTTCCTTAGCCTTCTTCACATGTGCTGCCGCGTCAGAGAACTTGTCTAGTAGAAAAATAGTGGCATCATCATTTTTATAAATTTTCTTGCGTAGTTCAACGAAGGACAGGGTGAGAGAGTTCTTGAGGGCCGTGTTCATACAGTGGGTCATACAATCATCACGCTTGACGTCTTCTAGGGCTTTGACCATATTGGCCCGTTGATCTGTCACCCATTCCACTTTTTTAAATTCGTCCTCAGAAAATCCTAGCACTGTAAATTCGCTCACCAACGCGTTTCGAATGTTTTCCCCAGTGGTCTTTGACTCACAGGGGAATCTTGGAGTACATAGATCCCACGACTCAGGTTCAAATTTGGCGTTTGTGAAGTGCGCGGTCACAGTCATGTAGTGGAAATCCCTATTTTCATCGGTCCACATATCTGTGGTGGCCGAACACCTCCCATCTGCAATCGCCTCCTTCATGCCTGCAACGACGACCTTGCGCCCCTCGTCCGCCAAATCGCACAGTTTCCGCCGCACCGTATTAAAGCAGGGCATCAGCTCAGCCGCCCGCGCCCCCGGACACGCAGTGCCTATGTCAATTCCAGCTTGAACAACATTTGTCATCCCCACCCCCACTACACCATTTATGGATGACAAGTCCCTGGCACATTTTTCTGCTAGCTTGTTGTGGAGATTGTCTTTCAGAACTTTAGGGACTAGCACGGGCGTGTCAGAAATTTGCCTCTTGCACGCTGTTCCACTCCTTGTGTGTTTCAGCAGCCCGGAAATGCCAGTGTCGGTGGTGTCATACTTGAGACACTTGAAGCAAACTTGGCACTGGGCCCACCCTACCTTTTTTTTCTTGTCGTCGATGACGGGTTTAAATGTATGCCAAGCTGGACTTCTCCAATCTTTCTCCGGCTCTTCCAGTGCATAGTCCTGGTCGCACAACTTCTCATACACCATTTTTGAAGTGAGAGTGCTGCTGCTGGTCGTACTTGTACTTGCCCTTGCTCTTGGCCTTGCTCTGGGCGTAGACCCCCCCGGCGTCGACACGGGCGTGGACCCCGGCGTGGACCCCGGCGTGGTCCCCGGCGTGGACCCCGGCGTGGACCCCGGCGTGGTCGACGACGAAGGCAGTACAGCAGACGACGAGGAGCTCGACGAGGCAGAAGCATGGGGAGTGTCCGAAGGCGTTGGAATAACAATACTCAGAGGGGCCAGGGGGGGCAGTGCTGGCCGCGGCCGCGCCTGCACCCGCGATGGCCCCGGCAGCAATGTGAGCACAGTTGAGGAGGGCGTGGTGACGGTGGCGGGCGTTAACACAACAGGCACAGCAGCGGGGGCCGCGGGCGTGGAGAACGGCGCGTCGTTTTCACTTATGAGGAGCGTGGGGCCGGACACGGGGGGCGCGGCCGTGGACTCCGTGGACTCAGGTGACACCACGGGGCGCGAGCGCGTAGTGCGGCGGGAGCCTTTGGGCGGCATGGTGATGTCAAATGACAACATAAACGAGCGGAACTGGCCCACTGCAGCGATGCAGCCGCCGACGAAGACTCGGAAGCGGAGGGCTACACGCTTGCCATTGGTTGTTGGCGAAACCCATGGGAACTAGCTGCGGGGACAGCCGACACAGCCCGCCCGGCCGGCCCGGGCCGACAGCCGACAGCGCGCGCGCGCAGCGCAGCGTCTGCTGCCGGTGCAGGCCGGCAGGCAGGCCGGGCCAGCATGTCTCGGCACTCCCTAAACGCCTCTTTCACATTTGTAAAGTTTATTTAAACGCGCTAACTAGCCCCCGCCCCCACCAGTAGTTGGTAATTCCCTCTCGCCTCGCGCCTGACTGGTGCACTGCCCGCATTACAGAACCCCCCGCCCTCACCTGCCGCAGCCGGCAGCGGGACCAGGCAGGCCGGCGGGCGACGCGCGCAGCCCCGGGTCCCGGGGACCCGGTCGGGTCCCCGGGACCCGACGGCTCGACACGGCTCGCGAGTTGCGCTCGGTGGGCGCCGCACGCATCGGCTGTTAGACAGAGACAACAGTCCCATTTGCGGTGCGTAGTGCGCGCTCTCTCGCACCGGGTCTGCAGTCCCACCCGATTGAAAACTCTGGTGCGAGCCCAGCCCACGCGGTGATCTACCCCAAACGAGGCTTGAAGGTGAGCAACGCCCACATCGCGAGGAGGGCCGAGGGCCGTGAGCAGTCAGGGCCCTCGGCGGGACGGTAGCGGCCGTCGTCCGCGGAGATAAGACGTGCTGCGAGACCCTGCACGCCCAGCAGACGGCCAGCCGACTGATTCCGAAGATCGCTCTTGTGCCTCCGTCCTTGTCGCACTCATGGGGCCCTTTCACCCCCAACATAGGGCACCACCACAGGTGCGACAAAGACGGAGGTACCAGAGAGAGCTTCGGAATCAGATGACAGACCCACCAGGCGCGCCGTCGCTAGCCCGGCCGCCCTATCGGGCACTTACGCCGGAACCCAGGGCCCAGGGCAACCGACTGATTCAGAAGATCGCTCTCATCTCTCCGTCCTTGTTGCACCTACAGCGGTGCCCTACGCTGGCCATGGTAGCGCTCCATGAGTGCGACGAGGGCAGAGGTATGAAAGCGATCTTCGGAATCGCCCGTCAGCACGAAGTCGCTCACCGCACCGGAAGCGCTCTGCAGGCCCCGCCCCGACCCGCCCCGCCCCAATCCAAGTGTGTGAATGTCGCACACTTGTAGGTGTGCGAGGATTCATTCGTGCTCTTGGCCACTTAAAGGTGTGAATTTTCCTAGTATATACACACTTTGGGTGGCCAAGTTTACGAATGAATCCTCGCACACCTACAAGTGTGCGATATCGTACATTTGGATTTCCAGAGAAGGGAAGAGCAGAGAGAGCAGAGGAAGAAAAGAGTAATGCCTTCCCGGAGAACACGCCGCGCGCTCAGGGCTGCTGTAGAGCGCCTGGCGGGGTAGGCAACCGCTCGCACTAGCGTGCCTCCGGTGCAGCCTATGCTGCGCTGAGCTGGAACGTGGCGTGTCGCGGTCTCCACTGGGAAACAATCAGTGTTGTCCCCGCGAGGGTGTCCTCGAGGCGGGGCGGTGCGGGGGCGGAGCCGCGCCGGTATAATAGATATTAGAGCTTTTCGGGTACTTTCAATAGTCGGTTCAGTTGAAGCTGACTCTAGCCGCCCCTGTTGTAGCTACACCTGTGTAGCTACAAACAGGGACGTGCCGGACGGTGGCCTGGGGCCGCCTGAGGCCCAGCTGTCTGATTCTGAAGAGCGCTCTCCTCGCTCTATCTTTCTCGTACTCAGGGGGCGCATCGAATTGGTTCGAGAGAGATAGAACGAGAGCGCCCCGGGCCCGGGCCGTCCAGGGTGGGGCCAGGCCCGACTGAATAGGTGCGAGAGAGATAGAACGAGGAGAGCGCCCCGCCGGGCCCGGAGAGCGCTCTTTCTCTCTCGCACTCAGGGGGCGCACTGAAAAGGTGCGTTTTCAGCGCAGCTGCATGCCTCTAAAAATGTGAGGAGTTATGATGGCTTTTCCATTCTCCTCATCTTCTAGGATGTCTGGTCTATGTGCTACAAAGAATGGTTTCATTTAAATGTGAATATGTTTAGTACAGGAGTAATACACATCAACGATAAGTGGAACAGATCAAAAAATTTCAGTTCGTATATTTTGAGATGTACATAGAATATAATGTTGTGCTATCAATACATACAGACATGAACACTTCTGAGCAATATCTCCCAATGGAACCCAAGAGGGTATTTCTGAAACAGTCCAAGGTAAATGCCCAGTTCCTCTAAAAGCTGGCAAGACATTTTTGGAGTTCCAGGCCAAAGTTAGGTCCCAAAGAACGACGCTGTTATGCGCAGTGCAGATACAACACTTAAATAAAGGTGGAAAAATAATTCAAAAAAGGCGCCAATAATAGCAATGAAACAGTAACATATACATACACAATACAAAGTTAAAACTTGGAAAGTCTTCAACAAAGTAGCCAGAATAACATTGTAACTTTATGCAATACCTTACAAAACAAAGGAACAAGGACAGAAAATTTTGAAACAAGTTAGGTCTTAAATTGACATTCAGAGGCAGAATTAAATGCAATACCAGATGATACAATAAATTGCTGAAAAAAGGTGAATGTTTTGTAATGATTTAGAAGGAGTAAGGAATACTTCACTGAAATTGTACAAAACATTTGACAGCAATCGAAATGGTTCGCTGAATGCAAACCATACTAAAAATTACAGGTTCCTACCACGACAGTGAATTGGAAGGGATAGTTTCTGTCCAGGGAAATATGAATTTTTTGCCTAAACTTTAAGCAGATACTAATCTGCATCCTGCAGACCATGAACTTGCATATTCTTACCGCACAATTCTCCAATTTGTCAATTAGCAAGGCGGACACTTTATTGCTGGCAAACATGCAAATTAGAACAGAGTAATGACAAGCACAGAAACGCGTTCCAGAACGAACAAATTAATCCTTCAAAATGTGACTCAGGTTTTACAATGCATACAAGTGCACAGCACTGCCACGGACTAAGCTTTTCTCTCTCTAAGGTATGGTATAAGATTTCAAATATTTCACTCTAAAGTTGTACACTCGTACAAGAAATGAAAATAGCCTCACAAAGGAAATACCTGCACTCAGATATCAGTGGCAGCAGGGGGAATCTCTGTGTACAACCTAGGCATAAACCTCACTAATTACGTAACTTGAATAAGAGCACACATGGCTTAAGGGTCACGTCTGCAAGTGAAATGTGCAGACAAGTCAAGGACAGAATCAGTACTCTCACCGCTCCTTCTTGTTTGTGACACAATAGGCAGCTACTCAATGGGCATCCTGAAAGAAAAGAACAAGTTGAAATAGCTACACACACTCAAAAAAAAAAAAAAAAAAAAAAAAATGTGAAAAGCTTCCTCGCCTTGATTTCACCGTTGAGGATACTCACATTACGTTCAAGAGCTGACGCTGACACATACAAACGCAGCTCTGAAGGCACCAGTACCAGGACTTTCACCTGGTTCATCATCTTCATTAGAGCGTGAGACCACTTACATTGACAGATTTCGGTCTCTAGCCGCAGTAGTAGTGCAACGAGTCCATCTACAATTTTCACAAGCGTTTCTTCTGCCGCAACTAGGAAAAAAAAAGCTATAACTATTTACATTCATAGGGGCATAAATGAAGGGTTAGAATTCTTGTGACTCAGGACACAACCGCAGCGTATCGCTCCATTTCGAAGATAAACACATAAAGATTGAAAAATCAAATTACCTTCACAGCAATTCATTTCACAGAGGGATTACCTACCTGACGACGCAATTATAATCTTGCGAAAAAGAAACAAAACATTAATCGTTGCTTGGTTATAATCAAATCAAGCGGCAGCTACGGCACCGCCGGACTCCGAACCGTCCTGCCACCGGCCACCGCCTTCCTTCGCCACTGTTTCGGCTCGGCGCGGCATCGGCACGCTGGCTACTATGAGAGATCCAGCCTGCTAGCCTCGCAACGGGTCAAACCAGGAAAAGCTCGATAAGTTATCCGCTAGCTGACTATTCACTTATCTTAGCACACCCCCATAATTAATTTGTAAATAATGTCGGAGTATTATCAGAATAATTTTGGAATATTTAGGAAAATATTAGGGAATCCTTGACAATTTGACGTAACCGACGGGACTCTGATTTCACGTCCCCCCAAAAATAATTCACCATCCACAATGTGATTTTCTATAAATATTAATTTCCGAAAATAAAAAAGGAATTGTAGGACAAAAAATGTTTGACTATCGTCATTAGTTTCAAGACACAAAATCCTTTTTTTTATAAATAAAATAATTTTCAATAGGATATTATTTCTGCAGCAGGCAAGAATATTTTTTGTAGGACATAAAGAATTTGATTTTTCTAAATTTCATTCCAACAAATTATATTTGTTTAAAAAGTGTAGGAGGAAATGGCGTAGGACAAAAGAGGTCACCTCGCATAATTGAGGCATATTATATAATTACAAAATCTCCTAATAATTTATCTAAATAATGAAGCTCCCTTTTTTAAAGTGTTCTAAATAAAATAATTCATGCAAAAAAAAATAAAAATAAACAATAAATGTCACAAATATCTCAAACTATGACCATATGAATTGAAAAGTCGAGAATTTGGCACTTTTATTGTTTTCTATTGCAAGGATTAAGAAAATCAATGAGAGGATAAACCTGAGACGGGGTACATTGGTGAAAGAGAATCCAGTTACTGCTGAGCAGAAAAGTTACTCATTGTAGTACTCCAAGAAATTAAAATCTGCCAACATTGAAGGAGTAATTTATTCAGTAATAGAGATACTCAAGTAATTGAAAATCTTTCACCACTGTAATCTGTTGAAGTTGGTGAGTAAACATTTTTAATTATTGGTAAGACCAGGCCAAAAGTTAAACCTGGAAAACAAGAGAAGTATAGACATAAATGAACGCACAGTTGGAAAATTGTATTTCAGTATTTTGCATAACATTGTAAGGTCATTTCACATTCACATTTTTGCAGGGTATGAAAAAATTTGGGAGGCAAAAATATCTCGGAAAAATTGGAAGATGGAAGATTCTGATCGGTTGTGTGAAAGGCATTTTTCAAAAGAGGACATTATTGACAGTATTGAGTTGAAAATGCCAGATGGACAAGTAATTCATGAGACCATCAGAAAAAGGCTGAAAGCTGATGCTGTCCCTGTATATTTCACACACAAAGAGCCTCCCAAACCTAAGCGGAAAGCCCCCATGCTAAGAAAACCTGCAGTCCTACCAAAAAAAAAAAAAAAAAAAGGCAACATCAGCAAGAAAATGCTGCTGGTAATGATGGAACCCAGGAAGGAAAAGATGACACTATGAGAGAAGAGAACTTACTTGTTAACAATACTGATGATGGCCTTTCTAGCCAGGTTGCTCCTTTACCATTTTGGTGAAGTATTGCACAAAAATCCTGAAAGAGTAAAATTACCAGAGGAGTGGATCATTAGAAAAGGCGGAACAAGAAATGAGCTTGCATTCATCCACATTAATGATTTCTATAAAAATGACAAATATGTAATTTTTGAAAAAGACAGTGCTGATGCTAAAGTATATTTTAATAGCCAAGAAATTCCCTCTCTGCAGCAAACTATGTTGGACTACAACAATATTGATACATTTTTAAGTGAGATAAGTACTAAAAGAGTCTGCCCAGGGACGGGAATGTCTGTCACCACTAGGTCTGTTCTATGCTCCAATATCCTAGATGGATTCAGTACTCCACCACCCAGGTGCCACAATTGCTTAAAAACAAGAAAGGCTATTCAAAGAAAAAATTTAAGAAAACATTTAGTTGACGACAGGATAAAACGAATAAAGGAGGAGAAAAAATATGAGAAGAAAAAGCTGAAAAAAAAAGGTAAGGCTATACAATTACCAATATAATTTTACTGTACCTGCTCCAAATGGTCCTTCTGTAATTCTGTACTGTACATCCTTTCACATTAAAAGTCTTGCTGAGAAATTAGAAGAGCAGATGAAGAAATATGATGACCTAAAACAAGAAACTATTGACAAAATTTTAGCAAATTTACCCGAAAAACTGCGCTTGACTGTCCAAGCATGCATCAATGCAGGGAAGGCAAAATCAGCAAGAGGAAGAAGGTACACAAAAGAGCGGATTTATGAATGTATTCTGTTGCGGTTCAAGGGCCCTGCATTGTACCGGAAAATGCAGCAGGAAAACATACTTCCTCTACCATCACCTCGCTCTGTTCAGAGATACTTTTAAAAAATGAAGCCTGCCTTTGGTTTCCAGCATGGTACTTTTGAGCTATTGGCCAAAAAAGGTGAAGAAATGACTGAAGCTCAAAGACATGGTAAAAAAATATGCTATTTTCACAAAATAAAAGTACTAAAATATCAAAGGAAATAAAATTAAATTGTTGTTGTTTCTCTCTTTTTGTAGGATCTTTACTGCTGGATGAGATGAAGGTAGAAGAAGGACTAGATTGGGACAAGTGGTCTCTTAAAGTGGAAGGCTTCATGACCCAAATCGTGACCATGGACAAAGACACACCTAAAGAGGATGAAAACAAAGTAGGAGATCACGCTCTTGTCCTAAGGGGCCGTACACAAAATACGTCACGCAATTTTTCAGGATTTTTGACTCCCCCCTCCCCTAAATCACCCACTCATCACATCCGAGCCAACCCCCCCCCCCCCTCTCCCCCACCCGGTCACGTCACGTTTTTCGGAAAAAAATGGGACACGGTTAGAAAAATATCTGCTAAACTAAACAAGCAGGCCCGCCCTTCCGCCAAACGTCGTTGCCAGCTCCGCTTTGCTACGCAGGCAACTCCGTTCGGCAGGGGGCGTGCCTGCTTGGCCTGCCGGCGGCGTTCGGTCGGGCCTTCGGCCCGACCCCTAAGTCACACAGAACGTCCTCTCAGCATGTAAATGATCGGGCCTGCGGCCCGTAAAGGCATTCTCTTCGGAAAGAGGCAGTTTGTAACGGTGAACCACCGAAACTACAGCCCTCCCTTCTGCTTTGAAAACGTGCCGATAGTGACTAAACGGTCAGATACTCGGCAAAAAAGGGGAGTCGGAAATCTCGAAAAAATGTCGAAATACGTGAGTTCGGCCTCAGATGGAACGGCCGAACTCGGACTTTATTTGGCAGCAGTTGGCAACACTGAATTACGCTCGTCGAACCAATTTTAATGGTATAGGCGTCGAGGGGTGTCGAAAATTTCAAAAATTGTCGAGATATGTCGAAAATTGTCGAAATATGTAGGAATTCGTAAAAAATGTCGCAAAATCTCGAAATATCTCAAAAATGTTGAGATCTATCGAAAAATATGGATAATGTCGAAAAACATCGAAAAATGAGGGATAATGTCGAAAAATGTCGAAGAATATCAAAAATTGTCAAAAATGTTTACAAATATCGAAATATGTCGGAATATGTCAAAAATGTCGCAAAATATCAAAAAACATCGAAAATTATCAAAAATGTCAAAAAATATCAAAAATTATCGAAAATTATCGAAAAATATCGAAAATTATCGAAAATGTCGAAAAATATCGAAAATGTCGAATTATATCAAAAAATATCGAAAAACAACGAAAAATGTCGAAAATATCGGAAAATATCGAGAAATGTCGAAAATAATCGAAATGTTTGAGTTTTGACGATCGGCAACACTGGAAATTGAAAAACGGTTGGCACCACTGAATTGCGCTCGAAAAGACGGTTCTAGAGAGGTGCGGGTCGATGGGGTTCGTAAAAGTTAAAAAGTGGGTCAATTTTGGGTGCTTTTTACAGTGTAGTCGCGAGTTGGGTCCTTTTTATCGAAAAACGGTGGGCGCCATCGAACTGGACGCGAAAAGACGCTTCCGGGAAGGTGCAGCTCGATGGAGTTGAGAAAAGTTGAAAACTGGACCAATTACGGGTGCTTTTTACAGTGTAGTCGCGAGCTGGGTCCATTTTTTCGTAAAACGGCGTGCACTATTGAACTAGACGCGAAAAGACGCTTCCGGAGAGGTACGGGTCGACGGGGTTGGAAAAAGTTGATTAATTCCGTGAAAACTTTCATAATTTTTTTCAGTGCCTTAATGAGGGTTGGCAGGATTTGTCGTAGGCGTTTCGTTGTCTAGGAGTAAAACTGTAGACACCCTGAAAATTTCAAGTCTCTAGCTCATCTCCTTCTAGTGGAACAGACAGACAGACACACAGACAGACAGACAGACAGACAGACACGAGGTCGTTTGCATAAGCCCGCTTTTATGCTTTTTCAAAGCAGAAGGGCGGGCTAAAAACAACGAAAAATGTCGAAAATATCAAAAAATATCGAGAAATGTCGAAAATGTCGGAAATAATCAAAATGTTTGAGTTTTGACGATTGGCAACACTGGAAATTGAAAAACGGTTGGCTCCAATGAATTGCGCTCGAAAAGACGGTTCTAGAGAGGTGCGGGTCGATGGGGTTCGTAAAAGTTGAAAAGTGGGTCAATTTTGGGTGCTTTTTACAGTGTAGTCGCGAGTTGGGTCCTTTTTATCGAAAAACGGTGGGCGCCATTGAACTGGACGCGAAAAGACGCTTCCGGGGAGGTGCAGCTCGATGGGGTTGAGAAAAGTTGAAAACTGGACCAATTTCGGGTGCTTTTTACAGTGTAGTCGCGAGTTGGGTCCATTTTTTCGTAAAACGGTGTGCACCATTGAACTAGACGCGAAAAGACGCTTCCGGAGAGGTACGGGTCGACGGGGTTGGAAAAAAGTTGAAAAATTTTATTTTTTTTATTCCTGAAAACTTTAATAATTTTTTTCAGTGCCTTAATGAGGGTTGGCAGGATTTGCACCAGGCGTTTCGGTGTCCAGGAGTGACCCTTAAGATACCCTAAAAATTTCAACTCTCTAGCTCAACTCCTTCCAGTGGAACAGACAGACAGACAAACAGACAAACAAACAGACAGACAGACAGACAGACACCAGATCGATTGCATAAGCCCGCTCTGAAGCTTTTTCAAAGCAGAAGGGCGGGCTAAAAACGACACTTTGCTTGTAAAGAATAATTTTTATATGTGATTTATGTGTAGAAGACATAATTACTTATATACTAAGACATTTTTACAAAGAATCTTCAAATGGCCGCCCAGGCCGCCACAGCGCTGCCACAGCGCTGCCGCTGCGCTGCGCTGCGCGCTGTAGACCAGGTTTTCTGAGTTTGCGAAAAAGCGACGTCACGCTCCCACTGACTCCCCCCTCCCCAAAATCACCCTCACATCACATCCGACCGACTACCCCCCCTCCCCCCAAAGTGCGTGACGTATTTTGTGTATGGCCCCTAATGCTTCAGCCATTTCAAGGCACTTGGCTGCAGTCCATTGCACCTTTTCTCACTAGAGGTGCTGCAAAAGGCAAAGAGCTTGCCATGATCGTACTTGATGCTATTACCAGGCTTGAGCAATGTGGGTTCCACGTAGATATAATATCATCAGATGGTGCTTCCTGGAACCGCACAATGTGGTTAGAAATGGGCATGATCCGGACAGAGAATGAGAAAGAATTGGATGACAACGAAGATGACATTCTGAGTGCGTTGGATGCTGAAGAAGAGTGGGAAACCTCAATAAACTTGGATTTCCCCTGTAATACCACTAATCCTGAAATAGAAGTACAAGTGGAAGAAGTAGTATCTGTTGATAATGGCACACAAAACAAGACCAAGAAGAAAAGAAAAACAAGCAGGCCCGCCCTTCCGCCAAACGTCGTTGCCAGCTCCGCTTTGCTACGCTGGCAACTCCGTTCGGCAGGGGGCGTGCCTGCTTGGCCTGCCGGCGGCGTTCGGTCGGGCCTTCGGCCCGACCCTTAAGTCACACAGAACGTCCTCTTAGCTTGTAAATGATCGGGCCTGCGGCCCGTAAAGGCATTCTCTTCGGAAACAGGCATTTTGTAACGGTGAACCACCGAAACTAAAGCCCTCCCTTCTGCTTTGAAAACGTGCCGATAGTGACTAAACGGTCAGTTATTCGGCAAAAAAGGGGAGTCGGAAATCTCGAAAAATGTCGAAATACGTGAGTTCGGCCTCAGATGGAAGGTCGAACCCGGACTTTATTTGGCAGCAGTTGGCAACACTGAATTACGCTCGTCGACACGATTTTAACGATATAGGCGTCGAGGGGTGTCTAAAATTTCAGAAATTGTCGAAATATGTCGAAAATTGTCGAAATATGTAAAAATACGTCAAAAATGTCGAAAAATCTCGAAATATCGTTAAAATGTTGAGATAGATCGAAAAATATGGAAAATGTCGAAAAACATCGAAAAACATCGAAAAATGAGGGATAATGTCGAAAAATGTCGAAGAATATCAAAAGTTGTCAAAAATGTTTACAAATATCGAAGTATGTCGGAATATGTCAACAAGGTCGAAAAATATCAAAAAACATCAAAAATGATCAAAAATTATCGAAAAATATCGAAAAATATCGAAAAATATCGAAAATTATCGAAAATGTCGAAAAATATCGAAAAATATCGCTAATGTCGAACAATATCAAAAAATATCGAAAAACAACGAAAAATGTCAAAAATATCGGAAAATATCGGAAAATATCGAGAAATGTCGAAAATAATCGAAATGTTTGAGTTTTGACGATTGGCAACACTGGAAATTGAAAAACGGTTGGCACCACTGAATTGCGCTCGAAAAGACGGTTCTAGAGAGGTGCGGGTCGATGGGGTTCGTAAAAGTTGAAAAGTGGGTCAATTTTGGGTGCTTTTTACAGTGTAGTCGCGAGTTGGGTCCTTTTTATCGAAAAACAGTGGGCGCCATCGAACTGGACGCGAAAAGACGCTTCCGGGGAGGTGCAACTCGATGGAGTTGAGAAAAGTTGGAAACTGGACCAATTACGGGTGCTTTTTACAGTGTAGTCGCGAGCTGGGTCCATTTTTTCGTAAAACGGTGTGCACCATTGAACTAGACGCGAAAAGACGCTTCCGGAGAGGTATGGGTCGACGGGGTTGGAAAAAGTTGATTTTTTTTTAATTCCGTGAAAACTTTAATAATTTTTTTCAGTGCCTTAATGAGGGTTGGCAGGATTTGCACCAGGCGCTTCGGTGTCTAGGAGTGACCCTTAAGATACCCTAAAAATTTCAACTCTCTAGCTCAACTCCTTCGAGTGGAACAGACAGACAAACAGACAAACAGACAGACAGACAGACAGACACCAGATCGATTGCATGAGCCCGCTCTGAAGCTTTTTCAAAGCAGAAGGGCGGGCTAACAACTAAGAAGACTAAGAAGAAAACAGGAAAAGTAGTACAGAAAAAGATGTCAAAGAAGAAACAAGCTGAGGAACATCGAAGCAAATTTGTGAGTGTTTGTCACCCATGCGATGAAAACAGACGTCTATGGTTTGCCTCCGACTTTCCTCACCTAGTCAAGAACGTAAAAACAAGAATTGTACAAAGGGGAACACTGAAGGTAATTTTAAAATTTAGAACATTTGTCTGGATAAAATTAGTTTTTATTCATTACCTACTAAAAAATTGGTTTTACAGACACCAGATGGGACAGTAAAGTTAGAGCATTGGAAAATACTGCATGAAGTTGACTCCAAGAAAGGGATAAGAGCTGCTCCCAAGCTGACATCTGATCATTTTGCTAAAGATGGATATTTAACTATGAGAGTGTCCCTTGCATACTCTGTAAGTATTCACACTTAAAGATGCAGATATATAATTTTAAATTTCAAGTCTAACTGTGACTTCAAAATTTTGATTTATAGTTCTTCAGTGAGGAGGTGGCAGTTGCTATGGAAAGCTATTGCAATGATAAAGTTCAAGGCTTGGAAGACATTTCAGCAACTGTTGCATTTATAAGGAGAATGAACAAATTAATAGATGCCATGGATGCAAACCTCCCATCTACAGGTTTAAAGGTATGAAAAAGTATAACACACCTTTATTATTACACAAACATTTTTCAAAAAAAAAAAAAAATAACAGGAACTCTATATGAAATTGCATTTTTAGGCGGCTACAGGTGAGGAGCAGCTTGACCTGACAGTGACTGCAGAGAACTATGGACCCAGATCCAAGAAACAGAGCAGAGAGGTAAGTATCAATTAATATACATAAAATGTATTAGAATATGCTTATGACTCATTAATATAATGGAGAAACAATTCTAGTTTGTTCAGGAATTTCTTTTATTTTTAAAAGACTGGGAAAACCTTAAGGTTCTGAGACGATTCAGATTATCAGCTTCGACTGCTTTTGGCATGAGGGTTACTCTCCAAGCAGCATTGGAACTCTCCGAATATTTAATAAAGGAATTAGGTTTCACACATTTCATGACAAAAAGAATGAGTCAGGACCCCCTAGAAGTATGTACCACAGACAAAATCTAAATAAATACTGGTACTAATAAATTAAGTGTAAGTGTACTCACAATAATTTTCTTCTACTTAGCATTTCTTCGGCAAGATAAGACAGGCTTGTGGAGCTGGATCTCACCCCAGCCCTAGACAACTCATCCAAGTATACCGTCTTCTGTCTGTTGGTTCACTCATAAAGCCACCCAGAGGAAGCAATATCACTGGAGCAGAAATGCTTGACTCTCTCTTCAATTTGGGTGGTCTAATTGGTGAACAAAATATACAGAAGAGAATAGAATTTGAAAATAAACTTGATGAGGCATTAGATTGTGGAGAGATTGTTGACAGTATTGAAAGAGCCTTAGGAGATCATCGTTATGCACAGGACTTCAAACTTCAGGAGAAAGCACTCCGTTATTTTACCGGCTATGTTGCAAGAAAGGCAAAGAAGACATTCACTGCGAAGACCTGTGAGAATTGTTTTTCCCTCCTTTGTGCTCCTGTTGATTATGCGGTAAAAGATATTGATGCAATTATAGTGGCAAGAAGCAAGGGAAACCTGATCATCCCATCAGACTCACTGTATGCAATTGTAAAAGCTCTGGAGACTGCTGTCCTTGAAACAGTAAGAGTGAGGTCTCTCACACAGAATATCATTTTCACAGGTTTGTAAGATATGAGTATGGTCTATTATTCTTGCTCCAGAGACACTGACAAATAATATATATTTTTCTTTCAGTTATTGAACATGTAAAATCAAAAACCATTGATGAGATTGGCTGCAATGAGCACAAAAGGAGATTAACAAAGGACATTATGAATTTTTATCTGAATACTAGACTTATTTTTGCATGTGAGGAGTACAATAGAGTTCAAAGTGAAAATGTTGCAAAGAAGAGGAAGATAAAGAACCTCCAGAAACAACAACGACTGACAACTTAAACTATTTATGCAATACTTGCAACAAAGTGCCATTTATTTTTTAATTTTTGTGAAAACAGATGTCATGTCCTTTTTGATTCAGTTTTTGTAAAGGCAGATGAGCTGAGAGCTGAGGACAGCTGCACTGCTTGATTGCAACAGGTTATGAAGTTTCTTTTTACACATCATTTGTAAAATAAATTTACATAACTACATATTTACATTTCGACTACACATACCTCGAGTGTTATCTCTTGAAAAACTCCTTTCGGCTGTTGAAATATTGTCGAAATAATAATGATAATACCTGAATTCTAGTACGAACGTCTCGAAATGTCGAAGGTAAGGTATGGTGCGAGCCCGAGCCTTCTGCCACAGCTGTCTGCTGTCGATGTTTGCGGAGGAAGACAATCGGAACATCCGAACTTTGAGAAAGCAGCGCCTTTTCTCGACAATGTGGAGGGCTATAAAGATGGTTTTGGGTTCTGTGCGAAGGTTAAAGCATGCCCTTTACGATGCGAACCCATTTTCTACCCCGTCGTTCAATATATGATAGCTGGGAGCGATATTAGCCGAGTGGAACGCGGCTCGTCGCTCCGCCGGACTTTTGTTATTGATCATTTCCCGGCGTAGGCACTTTCGGGTGGTACAAATTCGGTACCGGGTGAAAGATTAGGCTCTGGCCTTTCACCCGGTACCGCTCTTTACTCTCTGCGACCGATAGTTCTCGAGATATGAGCAAAAGTAGCCCGCCGCCCCATAGCGCGCGGCGCGGAACCGGCCTACTCGCCCGGGCAGTAGGCAACACGCGCGCCCGCCGCTGGCGACGCGCGCGGGGACGCGCGGAGCGGCTGGAGCGGCCGGAGTGCCGACACCTTCTTATATCCACCTTGGGTCTGTACAGTGATTTTTTTGTAGTGACCCCCCCCCCCCCCCCTCGGGTTTTCCTACACCCTGCGTCCGAACCTCCACCTACACCCTGCGTCCGAATAACCTCCGCCTTTGCCTCTGCCTCCGCGTCCACCTCCGCCTCCACCTCCGCCTCCGCCTCGCCTCCGCTCCCGGAGCGGTTCCCGGTGGGTCTATCATTCCGGATCCTTGGCCGTTTCCGAGGACTGGTCCTTGAACATGGTCAAAAAGCCCAAAAATGGCCATTTTCCAAGGACCAGTTCTTGATTCCGTTGCACGGTCCTTGGATATGGCAAAAGCGTCCTTGAATTCCAAGGTTCTGGTCGGTTCTGGTTTCACCGTGTGAGTATCTCTCTCTCCCGTCTCCTTACCCGTTCTCTTGAATTCCTACACACAATATTACAACAGTTGCGATAAGATTTTTTACAGTGTACCTCTTCTTACTCCTCCCCATCTTTCCTGCCGCAGGCTCATCTAAATTATAGGTTTTCCAAGAAAATCGTGGGGTTCAGACAAACCCTCGTGTGCTCAGGTGCAGATAAAAGAGAAAAAAGGGGCGAGCATGCCGTGACAATCAGTTGCCGAATATCCACTTTACCTAAGAATGTGTTGGTTAGACCTGTAGTTAACCTGTCAACTACTGTGCTGCATTCAGTTTGTATTGACAAACTCTTCGTCTGTCTTCAGTTGTGTGGTCTTCATAAAGCATAGCACAGACGGAAAATGGCACTTGAGCACGCTACATTGTGAAATATATGGACATACAGTTGTACAGCCATCAGCGCCTGCTGTTACCACTTCATACACAGTACCTCCAAATGTAAGTAGAACACCTCGAACAAATTGATGAACTTCTACGGACTACCCAAGACAAGGCGCCCTATCCGGGGAACACTTGTGGAGGACCCGGGGAGGGACCGGGGAGGACCCGGGGAGGATCCTGGGAGGATCCGGGGAGGATCCTGGGAGGATCCGGGGAGGATCCTGGGAGGATCCGGGGAGGGGGGCCGGGGAGGAGCCGGGGACGGGCTGGGGAGGAGCCGGCGGGGGGCCGGGGAGAGGCCGGGGAGCACTGTGAGAAAAAACTACAATTTAACTACAATTTTTACCGTTATTTCGAAGTACAATAAAATATTGTACTAAAATTGTACCCGGTTTAGGGTAAATTAGTGATGTACGGCAACGAAAACCGTAAACCGTTAATTCAAAACCGTTGTTTAGTTGTATGAGGTACGGTTTTTCTCACAGTGAGGAGCCGTGTTGGCAGCCTGGTTGGCAGCCGAGGGCTCGGCCGAGGGGCACACAGTGGGCGGAAACGCCGAAAACACGGGATTAAATACTTTACTGAGTCGGATCGTTCTGGTATTTTGCATTTTGACTAATTTTGGGGTGCTCTTTTCAATGGTGAACAGCAAAATCATGTGCGAGAATGGTAAATAGGGATTTTGAGCAAAATCTCTTTTCCAAAATTGTCAAAAAATTTAATTTGGATACAAGTGTGTTTATTTGGATCACAGTTTGATACATTTCAAATTTAAAACATATCACATTGTGAACATTGATAATTTAAACACACACATACAAAAAAAAACAAGTTATTTTGTGGCAAAAAATAAAATAAATGTTCTATGAGCATGAAAACACTAGCAAAACAAAAATGAACTATCAAGACTTAAGTCACTTTACAAAAATTATATTATTATTGTAAATTATTATTAATCTACATTTCCTCATCGCTCTCCTGATCAAGAAGGAAGCGTGATTGGTCTTAGCTTTTCTCAGGACCGATTAACATTGCAATGACCTTATTGTCTAATCTTCCCTTTGGTTTCACAGGTATTTTAAGTGAGACAATAACTGGATCAGTGTGCACTTAAAGACCCTTGAACAAATCAGTCATTGTTTGTAGCCTCCCTGTTTTTCTTGTATGGTGAAGTCTGTTGTATCTGACAATTCCGTGGCTAGACTCAAGTGGCTCTTCTAAAACAGGAAGGGGTAAAAAGCATTTTTTTAGAGTCTTTATGCATAAAGAAAAGTTCTAAAATACATCATGGAATAGTTAATAAAATGAACTCTTACTCTATAGCATTCCAATATCACAGGGAGAGTTTCAATCATTGCAGCTCCATGAATGAGTGCTAAGTGAATGGCAGATGGCATATACTATATACCACCATTTAGAAGTATCTACTAAATCTCTTGCCCACTGAATGCAATATTATTGAAAGACTTCAGTGTTAATTGCATAGCCAGAGGACAAAGTTCTCATTACAACTTTGCACCTGATTAATAAGGTCATGTCCAAACCAGTAATATCAGAAACCTGCAAAGAAAAAAAGAGGGAAATTTTAGTTGATGTTAAAAATATAGTCCGTTTAAATTTGTTTTTTTTCTCTTTTTTTCCACACATGTACCTCCACATGATTGTCAAAAAATCTACGGGCATTATTTTCCGTATTTGTATTTCCTCCTTTGCTAGAGGTTTGTTCTATCAATGAGCCTATTTCGTCTTTAAAATGCTTGCAGATATACTTCCGTCTTCTTTCAATAACTGCGGTCTCTTCTGGAGTATATTTGCCATAACATTTTTCGGCAACTCCTCTTCTTGTAGCAATATTCATAAAATATTCTAAAAATCTAATATTTAAATGAAATACCGAGAGACCATAATTCAGAGCAGAAATGTCACATTCCCTTAATAAGACACCATCAATATTGTTCATTTGGGCTGGAGTTGCCTTGCAAACATCACGTTGCACTGCCAGTTTTAGTCATTGCACTCGTTACTTTCCCATCTACCACAGTTAACATCACAATATGTTTAACAGAGAACACTTTTCCATTTACTGTAGTTTTGGTCTCTTGTAAATTATCTCTAGCTTCAATCAGTTCTTTGGCTTTGTTTTTTGTAAAGGCAGCTGATTCTTTGGTGATTTCTTATTCTAGAGGGCGACAATGCACTATTGATGATGGCTTACAGTTCATCCATAAAACTTTAACATCTTCTGAAATACACAAAACAAAACAGATATAATTAGGTGTTAATGATAGTAAAATTATTTAAATGTCTAAATTATGTATTCACTATCTAACATTTCATTCCTTTGGTGAAGCAGAAGTGGGACTAGAGCTGTGAGGACCATATTACTGTCACTGGCCTCTGGAAAGTCTTTCCACACTTGATTGTATTGTGCTGGTTTTGCTGATCCATCAAATCAAATTTTTGATACCAGTTCAAGTTTATTACCCTCTAATTGGTCACTGGTAAAAACTTCCTCTTGCACAAACGCTAATCTTGAAACGGTATGATTTAACATGTCTTGAAGACTAACTGAAGCCTTTTGTTCGGATATGCTCAAACTAGAAGGTAGAGACTGTAACTGCGAAGCAAATACACATATAATTATTTAGATACATGAAAATGGTGACTTAGTATGGAATATAATGGTGCCATAAAGAAAAAATACATTGCAAGCTGATAACTTTTCGTAGCTGGGAAAGACTTTGCAGATTTTGTCAGAAAGCCGCTGCCTATTTAGGATGTATTGTTCTTTTGAGAAATCGCATTCAATTTGACGTACAACAGCTTCCTCTAGCGTAAACTGCTTAGGAGAGCCATCATCTAAATTTCCACTTGGAGTCCGCTTGATATTACTAATATTCAGGAATATAAGGCTCCCAGTTCGAGGACTAGACTTTAATACTTTCTGAACTATCTTTGCTTCGGTAGATTTTCCCTTTTCTCGCAGTTTAACCTCTGCAGCAAAAGCTATTTCATCAAAATCCTTTGAATCTCTCATTTCTTTGCTTCTTTTCCGCTTGCTGTCCTCTTAAAAAAAAAAAAAATTTCCGATGTTTCGAACGTTTTGAATGGTTTTTTCCCGCGGCTAAAAAAAACAACATGTTTTAAACGAAAAAAAAAAAACGTTTGTATTGTTTCAGTTGCGTATTTTCACAAAAATGTCAATTGTATAGAAATAAAAGGTTTTTGCAAGTAGCTAAGAGTGAATTTGACGTTGTGGACATTTTATACCAAATAAGCAACAACGTTGAGAGGAGGGCAGTGAAAGTGATAGGATGTAGCAGTAGACATCTCCATTTCTTCACCATACTCTGACCCTGACCTCCCTGACGAAGTCGAAGTTTTATTTTAAAAGACGCTACGGAATGTACCTGTTACCTTTTTAAGTTTCAGTGTAGTCTGTTTCAATACTCAAATGTTATCGAAAGACATATTTGGTGGATAATGTGAGTGAGGCCGCTGCCCGATTGTCACTTGTTCTGAGGCTGCTTGTTTCTAAATGCGTGAGGCAGGGCGGAGAGCGCAAGACTCGCGGACCCCGCGAAGCTGCTCCCCCGCGAGCGCCCCACGAAGTGACTTACCCGACATACCGCGTACCGCGATGCCGCGAGAGCCCCGCGGCGGGGGTGACTCGCGGGGACACTCGCGACTCACCCCCATACGAGCGACGACACACTCGCAAAGGATCCCACGGTCCTCCGCGGTCACTTCACTGTGTCCTCGGGTCAACTCAGGTAGTTCACCCCGCTCGAGGGGGGTGAGTCGCGGACCCGCGGACCCGGCAGCCTCATAACAAGTGACAACCGGGCAGCGGCCTCACTCACTCTAAATCCACCATTTATTTAATTGAGAGATAGCAAAGCTTAAAGTTTATGAATGTTCAATGTTCTTGTGTTCACTGTAATTTTAAAGGTAACACATGTTGCCTTAAATCGGTGACACATAAATGTGTTTCCTTTTTTCGGAAACACATAAATGTGTGACCTTTTTCGGCGACAATTTTGTTTCCAAAACCTCCGTGTGTTACCGAAACGGACACGCATGTAACCTTTTTCGGTAACACACGGAGGTTTTGGTAACAAAATTGTCGCCGAAAAAGGTCACACATTTATGTGTCGCCAAAAATAGGGTCACAAAAAGGGGATGTTACCTTTTTTGATGTGTCGCCACAAAAGGTCACAAATTTGTCACCTTTTGAGTTACAGTGTTGTCCTTGTTGATTTTGAACAAAACTAAATTGATAAAAAGTGATGGTATTAAGTGTCTTTTCTACCCATGACCCATCCAAATGGTCACTTTTTCCTTTTTTGTCATGATGAACTTATAACATTCACTCCTTACATTTCTGGGATTTTATTTTTTAAGTTTTCCCGTTTTTTTTCCGTTTCGAACGAAAAAAAAACCGGTTTGAAATCGATGGTTTTTTTCCGTCAACGAAAAAAAAAAAGTTTTTTTTTTTTTAGAACATTTCTAAAATCTCCCTCCTGAAAATAGTTATTTTGAATTAACATTGTATAAAAGTGGGCACAGATTCTATGAACAAGATACACAAATGCTTTACCTTTCGGTGGCCTCTTCTACTCGGGCCTGCTGTATCTGTATTGCATGATTGAGTTAAACAACTGGAACCTGGCTGTGGGTCGACAGGTTACATCAGGAAATGTTTCAATCCCACTGAGCCACAAGCGATTTTTCTCCAGGAAGAGACTGTTCTTGTGACAGGCTGCAGAACTTCTGTAACTTCTGTTGCAGTAAGCTAAAAATCTCTGAAGGATGATTCTCACTTTTTTGTCCCATTCGGTAGCAAAGTTTTGACCATTAAGCTTATCTAGAGAAAGTAACAGAAATCGCAGGAGTAGTAGGGTTTGTTTTCATTATAACACTGGTAAAACTAAGGCGTAGCCTTACGCCCCGTTTTCAAGCGTACTCAGATTACGCTTGAAATCAAGCGTAATGGGTCTATCCGCTCCGACTCGTCCTATCTAAATGTATGGGAGAATTTCTTTCGTACGCTTGATTTCAAGCGTAACGTCTTCAGGCGTAACTGTATGCTTTATTCAAGCGTACAGTTACGCCTTAGTTGTAACAGTGAACATAACCTCTCAAAATGCGACACAAGCAGTTCGTGTTTCACGAAAACTTACCAAACACAAACTTTATAAACTGTTCCATTGCATCGGATTGTGACTTAGAACCGTAATAGGCGTTCCACAACTCCAATCGACTAATGGAAGGCATTTTCGACTGATTTCAATAAACGTAAACACCGAACGATGGTTGCGCGCAGACCGCAGGCTCTGGAGTGAGCGTCGGCCGGCTCGACTGTCATAGCGACCGGTCCGATGCTGAGGAAAAACCCGTGCAGCTCGATAGTAAAAACGTCCGCATTCACAGAATTGGGCGTTTTCGGACTGTTTTGGAGGTGGGTTTACGCTCAACGCAGGCAAGGGGTATCGGGTGTTCAGGATTGACTCATTCGGTGGTTCAGTGAATACTATAGGTTTTAATAAAACTGAATGATATCCCTACGGTCTCCAAGCCGAACACACTTTACACTGGTGGCTTAGCCTACCTTTATCAGCAAAGCTGCAAGAAGAAGCTGGATGGATTTGGATTCTGTCACTGCTGGAGGCTGGCCGACGACTGAGGTCCGAGCGCCGGGGAGCTCCCGGCCCGGCCCAGGGTGCCGAAAGCACGCTGGGTCTTTCCGGTCGCTCCGGCGGTCACTCTCGCCCTCGAAGGCTAGTCTCCAAGCAGGGTCCCTATACCTGACCTAGCTTAAGGGTACGTCCAGCGAAAAAGCAAGAGGGTGCTGAAGGCGCGAAAGTATGAAATATCTTAAAGTGCGGGGTCGCCTCGCGACAGGACGAGATCCATTCAGTAGAATAAAGTTAAAGCTATTTTTCAAACGTAGAACGAGCATCGGGTAACGTTGATTGTTATTTTAATTGCACTGTGACATGTAGAAGCAAATACCAGTAAGGAAATGAGAGTTCAAAGTCTAAAAAGTCGAGAAATACATTAGGCTAAAACCCTTGCATCGCGTTACCTACACTTTGAATTATTCCTGCGCTGCTCCTAGAGTGAAAATGGACATTCGGTCTTCAGAACCTCGTGCTCTTATCCTTTTTCTTTCAATTAAAAATGCTAGAAAGTTCAAAAAAAAAAAAAAAAAAAAAAAAAAAAATACGATTTCAGGAAATCCTGGTTGGCACGAAGTTCGTTAATGTTTTTGTTTCACTAAATACTTCGGTAGATGATGGTTTTAGTAGAAATTTACTTTAAAAATTCTTGCCTTGTGGGTCATGTTATTGAATTTGTTTTATTTCAGGGTCACTAGTTCAGCGGGTCACATGCCAAATTTTAGCTTTCTAGCTCAATCGATATAGAAGTTAGTCTCTTAGTAAAAATTGTCCGATCAGCTTGATTTTTGAACTGTAGGCTCGTTGTGCAATAGGCATTCGAACACCGCTTTTACATTTTTACTCTCGCGTGTCGTTCCAAATTTTATTGTTTGAGCTACTGTGCATGAGTTGAATCAACAAGTCCCCGGCCCCGGTTCTCCTCCCCTGCGCGCCGCGCCGAGGGGTCGAGCACTCGCAACAATGGCGACACGGCTCGGCTCCCCTTTCCACGCTGCTTTCCCGAAACAAGTCGAGTATTACCATAGAAACGGAGATTTTAGATCGAAATTTCTCAAAATTGGTCGCTAACTTTGGGCTGGCACTTCAGCAGTGAACTAAGGAGATCGAGTTCTACCTCTCTGCCAAGTCTTTTGAAAATCGTATAGAAAAATCAGGATTTAGGTAAGGGGCCGTGCTAATAAAAAAAATATACGATTTCAGGCAATCCTGGTTGGTACGAAGTTAATTAATGTTTTTGTTTCACTAAATTCTTCGGTAGAAGATGGTTTGTTAGAAATTTACTTTACAAATTCTAGCCTTATGGGTCATGTTACTGAATTTCTTTTATCTCAGGGTCACTAGTTCAGCGGGTCTCATGCCAAATTTTAGATTTCTATCTCAAACGATTTTGAAGTTAGTCTCTCATTAAAGATTGTCCGATCAGCGTGATTTTTGAAGTGAAGGCTCGTTGTGTAATGGGCATTCGAACTCTGCTTTTACATTTTTATTCTAACGTGTCTTTCGAAATTTTATTTTTTGAAGTACTGTGCATGAGTCGAATCAGCAAGTCCCCGGCCCCGCCGGTCCTCCTCCCCTGCGCGCCGCGCCGAGGGGTCGAGCAGCCTCAACAATGGCGACTCGGCTCGGCTCCCCTTTCCACGCTGTTTTCCCGTGACAAGTCGAGTATAACCATAGAAACGGAGATTTTAGATCGAAATTTCTCAAAATTGGCAGCTTACTTTGGGCTGGCATTTCAGCAGTGAACTCAGGAGATTGAGTTCTACCTCTCTGCCAAATCTTATGAAAATCGTATAGAAAAATCTGGATTTAGGTAAAGGGCCACACTGATAAAAGAAAATAAAAAAAAACGATTTCAGGAAATCCTGGTAGGCACGAAGTAGATTTATGCTTTGATCGTAGGAGGGAATTAGGTGTTTAAATTATTGGGTTTTAAAACATAAAAAAATAAATAAATAAATAAATAAATAAAGTAGTAGCATGTATTGACATTATAAACTTGTGACTAATGAAGTGGGGCTTGATATTCATTAATGATAATTGTACGATTTTGTCTGATATTGTATGGTATCATTAGTGGAATTCGTAGAAATTATTGAAGAAAGCGAAAGTAGTTGGTAGTGCGTGGGGTATTGACAGAGATATCAGAGCACTGTGCGATAGCAGCGCCATCTGTCGGTAGTGTTGCGTACTAACACAAGTTTTAGGTCCAGAGGTTTTGGAGTTCGGAAAGTTATTTGCAGAGAGCACAGTAGGCTAGGTAGAACTTAATCAAATAAGTGTTTTTTACATGGTCTGGATTTAAGATTATGTGTTTAAAAGAGATGTCACGATTTATGTGATGTGGCGTTCCATTTTTTTAAAATGGGAGAACGTTTGTTTGAAAGAACTTTATCGGACAAATAGTTATTTGTCTTCGATTTTGTGCAACTAAACATGGTTATTTTACTCTCCATTTAGTCAGAAAGGTAAGTATTTTTTAGCTAGTGTAATAGTTGACGAAGTAATGGCAAGTAGTGTGAAGATAGTTTCAAGTCTTTTACATTGAAAAGCTGTAATTTTTGTTTGTTGGCAGGTTGAGACAAACGTTTTGTTCTTTGATTTGGTTGAGGTAACTGAAGGTTATGTTACTGAAGAAACTTGGAAGTAATGATGGAGAGGCCAAATATTTTTATATGAAGGTATGACGTTTTTTCTTTCTATGTTTGTATGGTTATGGTTGTTTTATGTTTCAGCTACTACGTTAACAAAACCATTGTACCTTTGTTGTGCTGGGCAGTAGCTGTTGTTTACAATGCAGTCTTTGAGGTGGATCAGGTTTCAGGAGTCTTTGAAAGATTTTGGAACCAGATGTAAGCCTGTATCTTTTTTTTGTTACTTTAATTCGCATTTACAATGAAATGTGTGTGAAGAAGACATTAGCTGGTTTTATCACGCCCTACCAAGGTCTTTGTTTGGCAGTATGCTGATTGGTTGTGGCGGGTGCTGTTCTACATTGTATTGTTCTGTTGTTGTGTGTAATTATATTCTGAGTATTAGTTGCACATAAAAAGAAATTTTAGAGTTTTGCATATAATTAATCATGTCATTATAGTAAGGCTGTTGTCATTTGTTGGTCTGACAGTACTTTGCTCAAACTTTAAATTTCACTGATGGTGATGGTTATTTTGACTTTAAAAAGGACATTCATTTTTGTTTGCTAAACGGAAACTAGGTATTGCAACGAAATGAATATATTTGCTGTTGAATGTCATTGGTATGTTGGTAAAGCGGTTTACGTTCCTTGCATTCATTGAATTTTAAAGTAGATTGCTGCAGCTAGTGTGTAGGACTGACTTCAGGTAAATCTAAATTTTTGATTCGAACTCAAACAACTCAAACAAGGATGGGTTTGTTATTGGTAATGTCTGATGGCTAGTTATTGTTGGATATAAGTCAACTTATGTTCAAAGGTTTGGAAATTACTCAAGGATAGGTGAGTTTAAGTTATTTTTGTAGTTGTTTTAAATAGTTTTGTAATTTTTTCTTTGCCTTATTGTTTTGAGACCATCATGGCTTTTAACAAGCTAGGCCCGCCCTTCCGCCAAACGTCGTTGCCAGCTCCGCTTCACTGCGCTGGCAACTCCGTTCGGCCGGGGGCAGCCTAGCTTGGCCTGCCGGCGGCGTGATGGACGGGCCTTAGGTTATAAAAAAATTACTTTAAAAAGCGGGCCTTCAGCCCGCTGACTTATTGTCGCGGTCGTACAAAACAATTCGAGCCTTCGGCCCGATAATACTTTTCATTTTTTTCAATTTTATTTTATTTTTAGATGTAAATTACTGCTTTGAATAACGGACCTTCGGCCTGCTAACCTATTGTCCCCTCTCGCAGTCATAGGGTACATTTTGGCCTTCGGTCTGATCATCCTTTTATTTATTTTTACAGATTATGCCTGTTTATTTTTTACATACCAGTGTAGTGGGTTTTCCTATCCTAGGAGTTACGGCACCTTACGTGCAGATCGGGTGGGCAAACCCGCAACAGTGGTGTGTATTTGACTTGACAGAACACAGTGTTATTTAATATTACAAACGATTTTTATATGTTCGTTTATCATGAGTTTATACATGAACAAAGGAGTACATTTCCAGTAAGTGTGTACCATTAGAATGCCTTCCACCATGTAATGCCCATGGTCGTCATGTCCATGTTCTAAAATGTCCATGAACCAAAATTGTCCAAAACCATAAAATGTCCAGGATAACAATGGCCAGAATAACAATGTCCAAAATACTTGAAGTCCATAAATGAAAATGCAACACCTCTACGGTCAGCGTCAGCTCCTCGGCGAGCTGCAACACCACCTCCACGGTCAGCTCCTCGGCGAGCTGCAACAACACCTCCACGGTCAGCTCCTCGGCGAGCAGCGACACCACCTCCACGGTCAGCTTCCTCGGAGAGCTGCGACACCACCTCCACGGTCACCTCGGCGAGTCCCCCAGTCCCCGTCCGCGAGCCCGACATGGTTAAATGTGCAAACTATGCTAATGTACGCACTATTTTCGTGTAATTTCGTACCACAAACCTACAAACCTCAGTCTGAGTCTGGGTCGTCGGGTTCCTGGACGGTGGGTGGAGCGCCAGCTTTGAGGTGGTACCCGATGGCCCTCAGGTAGGTAGGGATGTCACCGCCGTCCTTGTACAGCTGGTAGTTCCGGACTATCTGCTCCACCTGCCGCTGGTTGGTCTGGTATTTCTTGTTTACTGGCTCTTTGATCTTGGTGTGGCCCCCTCGTGCTTGAGTGTGGATTTCATTCTCCTCTTTCTTCAAATTTTCGAGGAACCTCCACATGGATGCGTGGCGGATGACCATCATATGCTGCAAGTGATTGTGCCATGCCTTGACTGCATTGTTGGTCCTGTGGTCGCCGTCGAGTGCAGCTTGGTTCGTGTTCCATATGGCAGGTGCGAAGCGGGGCGCTACGCGCCGTCGGCGACGCAGCACTCCTCGGACGTAGTGGACATCGAGGTGCGTTACGATGTCGTCAAGTCTTTCGTCCATTTCTTCCGTCACTTCAGTGAATGTGTCCACAAGGTCATCGAGAGGGATGAAAGGGACAGCCATAAGTGCGACTACGTCTTGACGAATGTCGCTTCTGACAGTTTCGTAGTCAGTTTTCAGCCCCAGCTCCACAACTTTCCTATAGATCATCTGATCGAAGTGAAACATATATCCCTTCACGTGGACAGCAGGGAACACAGCTTTCACAGCATTCATGTTGGCAAGTTCAAAATCCATCATAAAGGAGATGCCAGCATCGATGCCAGCTCTTCCAACAGTGACGCCAAGTTCAGTGCACTTTATTTTTACTTGCTCGTACACACGGCTGTATGTGTCCTCCGTCAAGCGTGTCGTTAGGGCAAACACCAACGGGAAGACAAAACCCATGAAGCGTCCGTGGATACTAAAGAGCTGTGCGAAAGCTTGGGGTACGGTCTTGAAAGTTCTATCACTGAATAGCATGTCACATATGGCTAGAATTTTGAGACTTTCCGGGGAGGCAAAAATAAGGAGTCGGTCCGGGTCATCGACGCTAGAGTCGTACATGGGGAATCTTGTGCCACGCAACGTGACGTCTTGCGGTGGTGCAATAAGAAGGTCTTGAATTGTTTTGGGGTTTTGGGGGCGTTGCCCTACCTGCACGCGGTTTACCATCCGCCTCATGCTCCTTCTTTCCGGAAGCCGCTGGACGATCTCTTCTGGTGGAGCGCCTACCGTAGCAGCCAGCCCTGCCGATGGGGTTTCGTTCGGCGACTCCAGCGCCCGACGCTTCACCCGGTTGCTGATTCTCTTCACTTCGATCTCGGCAGGATCAGCCGCGTGCAGGTGCTTCGCAGTGCCGTCTCGGAAAATTTGAAAGTCGTCCAAATTGTTGTTTGTGGTGATACTGGCGTTGCAGATCTTTCTTTGCCAGCAACGCCAGTAAATTCTTGTTCTTGCCTTATTATAATCATGGTGCTGGTACAGAAAATTTCATTATACTAATTGGGGTTTGCCTTTTTGTGATTGAATAATTTCGGCCATGACTAAAATTTTCTCCTTAGAAACGGTAACAATGGCTCAGCCTGCTCAGCCCGCACGCAGAGTATAGGCAAAACGGCGATACTCTTGTCTCAAAGTGTCTCCCTCCACAATGTGTATTGATTGGACCAATAGATATCATACCATTTTAAAACATGGACATTTTGCTCTTGGACATAAAAGATTAGGACCAAAACGTATGGACATTTTGTGTCTGGACAAATATTCATGGACATTT